>JANRGW010035962.1:0-39179 GCA_024733675.1 Psilopsiagon aymara
GTTTAGATTGGATATGAGGAAGAAATTCTTTACTGTAATGGTGGTGAGGCACTGGAATGGGTTGCCCAGGGAAGTTGAGATTGCTTCATCCTTGGCTTGTTCGAGGGCAGGCTGGATGGAGTCTTGAATGATAAGCTTTAGTGGTTTCCCTACCCGTGCCAAGGGGTTTGGAACTAACTGGCACTGTACTTTAAAACCAACATTATTTTCCTGATGTAGTACCTTAAATAGTCTCATGTTTAAGTTAGTATCTTCTGGGAGATTTAATGACTGCTTCTTATCCTTAGGATTTGATCAAATGTGCTCTGTTTAACAACATTGTAGTATTCAACATTTTTTTCTAGCATCAGTATGTGTCCCTCCCTTCTCAGTTCTGACTGAGGAGACAAATATTTTGTCATAATCAAAACAATCAGGAGTGTGTGATGTGGGTCTTAATTAAACACAGCCTGCTTCAAAACAAGTCTCTACCAGCCATGAACTGGAGTGATGAAGCAGCAGTTCACTCATTGCCTTTCTCTGGAGTCCTGGTTTCTGTCCAGGCACTCTCCCAAGCACCACACTAATATCAGTGCAGCTCCTGAAAAGAGGAGACTACTCACACGCTGCTGAAATAACTCTGAAAACCTTGAGCTCTCTCTGCATGCAATGATGACATAAGCAGACATGCTCGCTACATTTTGGTGAATTCTGCAAGACTTACGGTGTGTTACCAGGTAGATAAACTGCATATTTAACAGTCATATCACCATGTATTGCACAGAACAGAACAACCATGCTGGATACCAGTGTTTTCATCTTTTTCTTCTCTCAGAATTCTGAGATTTCATCTCATTTTGCAGAGAAAATGACCGGATAAGCCTAGGCTCCCTAACTTTTTAATATTTACATATACAACCATGCTTCCGAGGGCTTTGCAGAGCTGCTGTCTGCTGTCTAGGGAGCATAAAACAGGAATCTGAACAACCTGCTTCACCAGATCAGAAGATGCAAACACATTGGGCTTGCAGGCCTCATATGTTAACAGAGTCATCCTGTCTGCTGATCAGAGCATGGCAGCTTATTCTCAGTATTTCAAATTAAAGCAGGCATTGGCTGGCATACACAAGCCTTTGCCCAAAATTGGCAATCCCAAGTACTTTCAAGGGTTTATGTTTCTAAGCGCTTGAAGTGCATTTTTCTTACTCCTGCAGGTGCTTTGCCTGACATAGTTGCAGAATTAGTACTGCAGTGTAACTTTGTGTTGCTGTCGTAGTGTCCCACTTCACCATAAGGGATAAGTAACAATATATTTATTGATATAAAACATCTATTTAACAAGTCTTATTAGAAAATGAAACAGTGATTTAACAAGATTCAATGGCAAAGTACACTTGAATATTCACTACATAAAGGACAGGGTCACACAAAACTCTCAGGGATTCTCTCCGCTTGAGTTATGAGGTTCAGAAAGGACCCCTTGCATTCTGAACTCCTACTCAGAGAGGTGTCTAAGTGCTGCTGGATCCAGATTTACCTCAGACTTAGTACACCATTTATGTCTAAAGGTTTATATGTCTGCAGTCAGCCCTTTATATCACTCAGCTAGTATTTCAAAGGTTAGCAGGCTATTAATCACTTACAGAGAATCTGTTGTGGCAAGGAACTTCTCAACCTTGAGGAATAACCTTGAGAGGTGTCCCTACTCAAGGAGAGATACTGGTGTGCAGTCTGCTGACGTGCAGGAGAACTCAATGGGACCTGCGTCATCCACTATCTGTGGATTGAGATAACTGTCTTATAGTCATGTTTGCATACCGACTACAGAAACGTGGCTTGGGTTGGACCTGGTTGAGAGGCGGTGGTACATCTTTCTCAGATTAGCCCTTTGCTGATATGTTGTTATCTGTCTTCCCTGAATCCTCTTTGAGTCTGATGTGGCCACCAAACCCATAGGCATTCATTACCACCACCACTGGTGGCTATCACTTAAGAAAAGTTACAGGAAAGGAAGGTTGGGTCAGGAGAGTTGGGGTTGCACACTGCCCCACTTCAGTGACTGCTGACACTCACGAAGCAAGTTGGTCACCTCAGTGCAAACAGTATATTCTCCTTTGCTAGCCAATGTTGATTTCAAGGTCTATGAATCTTACTGCAGAGTTTGCTACAGAGGATTTCATTACATTTTCCCTTATCTGATAAACTTACATTACCACCTTTTCTTCACAACAACAATCTTTCATTCTTATTTCATGTTGCACTTTACCTTATGTATTTATTTACTGTTTAACCAAGAAGAATTTAAACCCAGCAATTCAGGAGTATCTTTTCTCCATGCAGTCCATGTTGTCATTTTTTTTTTTTTTTTGAGACAGAAGAATGCAGCATTAGTGGATTAACTAAAAGTAACATGTAAACCCTAAAAATAATTTTTAAATAAGAAAGCAATTCTCCCTCATTGTTTTCATAACTCTAATTTTTGGTTGAAGTCCAGTCTCAGTGAGACTTCTCTTAACTACAAAGTTTTGCATATGAACAGTGTTGTTTTGCAGTCAAAGTGATAGCTTTTATTCAGCTCAATAGCAGCTATAAAATTTTATAGGTTTTTTTTTTTTTTTTTTTCTCCCCAACCAGTCTGGACTAAATATTAGATGAGCAGGAAAACAAAATGTTAATTTTGGGAGGGGCTTTCTTAATTTTTTTTTTCTTTTTTTTTTTTTCTTTTTTTTTTTGTTATTAGATAATGGCTAGGAAGGACTTTGTTGACCTTTCATAATGTCTGACATGGGATATGAGCCAGTAAGTCCCAAATCATCCTCTTAGCCAAAATGCAATGCTCTGAGAACTGTTAATATCTTTTCGGCTAGCAACCCAAACTAACCAATGCAAACCACTTCAGACAGGAGGCTGTTTGCATATATTGTAATGTAATCATTTATTTTTCATGTATTTTTTCTTATTGTATGCTTCAAGCAGTTCATTAATTACATTGTTGTGATCATCATCTGCTTTTCTTGTTTAGCAGTAGTGCTGAGTGCAACATTCTAGCATTATAAATAATGACTACTTCCAAATGAGATGAAATTTGGAGTGAGAAAAGGTCATGATTAACTGTTCAATTGATCATTTTTAATGCCTAACTTGGAAAATCTTTTCTTTTTCCCCTTTTAACATGAAATCAGCAAACTAATTATCACTGGTTATTTGTGAGAAATATTTGTGATTAAGGGAGGGGAAGAGGAAACAGTGAACAAGGTTCTAGAATCTGAATGTCAAAAATACAAAAGCCCAAAACAAATTAAAAAGATGTGTATTTATGTAGCTATGATACTTTCAGAAATTGCACTTTTGATTTTTTGATATCTTCCTCACATCATTGTGCTGGTGAAATCATGTAAGTCAAGCTGAAAATATGTAAGTCATTTTCTTAGGATAGACAAGTACGTAGAAGTTCTTTCCAGTAAAATGACATATAATAATAATAAGTGAAATTTCTTTACAGTGAAAGGAATCTTATATATTTTTCCTCTTGCAAGCATATTCAATTGTCTTTCACACCGACAGAAAGATTTCATTATTAAACAAGACCGAAGTTGGTGTGGAGTGAACGACTACTTAAATTATTTCTGTCAATTTATTTCATCAAATAGATCAGTTGACTCAGATGTAAAGAATACTTTTTGTGCTTCAACGTATTTAGATTGCAGCTAGAAAGCAAAACAATTTTTGAAGTGTTTTTTCAGTAAGACATGGTGCCTGCTTCAGGTTATTGCTGTTCATTTAAGTTGATAGCTGTTTTCTTCTGCATGTCTTGATTTAGGAACTACCTTAATAAGAATATTTGAATTTATTTGTTTGGAGTTTGAAAAGCCAGTCTCTCTCTGCATATTCAGTAGATATAACCAATGTGATTTGAAATGTAAACTGGGTACTTTTGTCAACCCAAACTCTAAAGCAAGTCAGACTCTTGCAGAACATTATACTAGTCTCCCTCATACCTCTCCCCACCACCTCACTCTACAGATGTTTTTAAGCCTTTTCCAATCAACTTTGTAATGAGAGACCTTGTTAATAATCAAATAATAGGAAAAACTTCAGCTGGAGCTGGAACCAGTGACATTTTTGCATATATTACATGCATTTTCATTCACTGCTCTTAGAATTGCTAGTTTTAAAAACATCTGTATATCTATAGCACTTCTAGATCTGCTTACGCAAACACTTTGTTTTTTCATTTCAGCTGTATATGTAGGGGGATAAGTAGGTTGCTATTTATGACATTCATTAAAACTTTCAGTTTCAAAAGCTCTCTTTTATTAGATGTCTTAATCCAATTCTCTTTATTGGTTTGGGGAGTGAAAATATATTCTCTTGAGCGCAAACAATAAAAGGCAAAATTAAACATGATACACAGACAACTCTAGCTAAAAATAAAGAATAGCAACAGTTGACAAACTGATAGCGTGTATTTGGATTAGGAAGTTAAATGGGAATTCTTTTTAGGTGCAAAAATTAAAGGGAAGTATTCCTGACTTCAAATATTTTTCAAGAAGTCCTTTGTTTCTGAAATGCATTGGTCTTTGCAAACCTATCTGTTACAACAGAAAATGAAAAAAGATGAAATAGTCTAAAAATTAAGCTGAAGGCTTTGAACTAAAACCCTCTGTGGTTTAGCTTTGCCTCTTTAAAACCTGGTTAAAACCTGGTTTACCATTTTATCTGATCTGTTGACTTCATCTTTTAGTTTCAATCAAGTACAGCTCAGGATGGCCTGGCACATGTTTCCCAAAATGAAAATTTTAGTCTGTAGCATTGGAGTATGCTATCATTAGGTGGGAAGTATTTGGAAAAAATGAATAGCTGCTATAGCATCTGCATGACCAAATAAATCTGGAAATACCCTGTCCTTTACCATTAAAATTCAAATAATTTGCACCAAAGGAATAGGTGAAGACCTTACCTTCAATGTATTTGGTTATTATTATGCAAATGGTTTTCTTTTCTTCAAACTGTATCTGTTATTTGCAGAAAGATGGGATTGAGTACTTCTAGTTATCGTCCAGCAAAAAAACCCCACCACATTTTTCATGATTTTTCAACCAAGTACTATCATCATGGATCCGATCTAAAGTCTTTACATATTCCCATTATCTTCAAAGATGCTTAGACCTGCAAAAGCGTTTAATTATATCGTGTCAAGGTCTGTATAAACATGTGAATGTTGTTAACCTTATTGTGAGTAAAATGTTCACACTCTATGCAACTCTTTGTGATGCTGAACTCATTCTTGAGATCTGTGATTAATTTATACCAAAGTTCTATTACTGCTGATGATCTCTTGTGCCAGTTGTGAGTTATAACTGAAATTATTTTGGAGTATCTGTCAGGAATGTGTGAAGTATAATCATAAGTCATATGGAAGTATTGAGCCTTGAAATAATGAAATTCTCAGGGACCATTAAATACTAAACCAACTCTCCAAACCCTTAAATGGTCAGCAGTAAGGGCTTTGAAATAGAATCTAAGCATTCGTTTCAGTGAAATCTTTCTGTGCATAAAAAGCTTTACTTTCCAATAAGAGGTTTTGTTATTTCTGTAATAAAGCCATTATTATTATTGTTACCTACATAAATTTAAAGAGTCAATATGCTATGTAGTTATTTTCTTGCTTTCTTCATTAAATAAACACTGGTGAAAAGAAGCAGGGAGGGAGGACTTATCATTTCTTGCTCCTAATGGTGTTGCAAATTAAGCATATGTAAATTACTCAAAGGACTCATGTTATGTTTTAAGGCACTAAAACATAAGCGTAGAACATAAGCCTTCCATCAAGGTGAAGAAAATACAGAGATTCTGGAAACAACCAAAGCATCTTCCCACTTACAGTGTCTAGATTTTCTCTGTCTGTGCAGCAAGGTCTGTCAGTTGCAGCCACAAAAATGCGAGGTAGCTGTGCTCTTTCTAAGGGCTGATTTCATTAGACAGTCTGAGTCACTCTTAAACTGCACTACACACGACAATATATTACAATTCACCTGCACAGTACAAAACATATTTTACTTCTTGTTTTTTAACTTTTTTTTTTTTTTAATAACTTGAGGATAAGCATACTTTCCATACATTTAGACAATCATATTGAAGGATCTACTAATAAATGCTCACCATCTTACATATACCCTACCTCTCCCTATGCTATGATGGGCCTAAAGCCCTCTTTTTTCCCGGCAAGAGAAAATCCATAAAGTTAATTTTGCTCTTGATTTTGCTCCTGTTGCCGTGGTGGTCATCATCTTTCTAAACAGCCAGGCTGATCCTTGGTTTCAAAGTGATTCTTAAAGTCAGACTTTGCTAATTACTGGTTGTTTAGAACTGACTGCTGTTTCATTTGATAGCTGGAAACAATGGGAAATCATGCTGTTGTACGATGGTAGTGTAAGCAAATTGCTCATCCTTCATCATTCTTCGAAAAAAGCAAGAACTTAGCACAAGGTCTAACCCTAACCCTAACCCTAATATTTACACTTCTGATTTCACTTCTTTCATCTTCCAGAAGAAATACAACTGCCATGCAACAGAGATGCTCCACTCTGGGCATGTCTTTTCCTTCCTGCAATGAGATTCTCTCCTCTAACACAGCTTCTATCCAGGCTCTGCAGAATAAATTCAAACTGGGGATTAGAAACAAGCAGTATGGTCTCAAGCTGTCTTATGCAGCCTCAGTATATGCATTCCTTTGCAAAGCAGGATGATTTGTGAGGCTTTTTGTACATTGTATGAACAGGAATAACTCTGCTCAAGGGAGGAGAATAAGCAGATTTTCATTTACAAATATACTGCTTCTTCTTTAGTAGGGCAAGCTTTCCTTTTTCGCTATATACTGTAATTTTGAGTGCAAATATTCCCTTGGTTTAGAAGGAAAAGCATTCATAACTTTTATATTGGCTGAAGCTGGAGAGAAGATCACAGGTCTAGGAGGAGCAATTGCATCTATTGTGCCATAGAAACAGATGTTCAGGCTTTTTATATATACACAAACCCACATTCTTATTGACTGGTGGCTCCCAAGTGTGTACTTCAACAAATTTAAGCGCTTTTTGCATGCACACAAGAAGAATGCATAATACCTTGTTCAGGATATAATGCAGAATAATAGGAATAAGAGTTGCAGTGAGCACCACTGACAATTTTGCCTTCCTCCCAGGCTTAATTTTCAGAGCTTGCTTGAAGCTTTCTGCGGCCAGTGCCTTGGCTTGTGAGCATTGGCACAGCCACACAGATCTGACCTATGTTTTTAAGAAGAGTACCAAATTAGGTACTCTTGAAAACCATTTCACACCCAACAGCACCCAGAATTCTGAAAACATTTTGGATTTCCCCATCCTAACCCAGACTATAGTCTCCTGAAGTTTTTGCTTAACTCTGTTTTAAAGACAACTCTAGAGGAAGTGTTATGAACTAGCTATTACATTTATTATTGCCAAATTTTTTTTTTTTTAAAAAAGAAGAATTTAAGGAAATGTTTTTCCCTCATACTGATGAGAAGAGAACTATAGGTAACTGATTCTCTCTTGAAAAAACACTAACCTTTAAAAACCCACATTTGCATATCCTGCCATGTAAGTTCATTATTCTGTGCATTTGGAAGGCTACCTACAAAAAAAATGGAGCTTTAGTGAATAGCTGTCTCAGCAACCTGAAGATACAGTGTTTGTCATGACCCACAAGGCAGCTGGAGGCAAAGGCTTTTCACAACAGCAGGCAATAGGCCATCTGTATTGAGAGCCATGCCTGATTCCACACAGATTACCATGCTTGGCAATGACTGGGGCAGCCTTTCGAAACTGGCCTTTGCTGTTTTCCTCTTGGAATTGTAAGGCTGCCTCATTGTTTTGGGAAGCCTGTACTGATGAAGTACCCACAGACTCCTGACATAGCATGGGTACAGGGACAGGAGGAAGCACTGTTAAGAGTATGGACAGCAATCGCAACCACCCTGGAGAAGGACAGCCCAGCAATGATGCAGAGTTTTCACCTTGAGTATTTGCATTGATTAGAATAATGTACTGATGACTCCAGATTAAACTTGCTCTCATGTAATTTTCTGCATATACATCTCTTGCAAAACACAGGTGCAGCTCACAGTGCTTAAGTCATCAAGTCTTTTTTTGTCCACTTTTCTGTCTGGTAAGTTATCCTATATAAATGCTATATGAAAAGATGATATTTTAATATATATGATACAATATGATAAATATATTATATACAAAGAACATTCTAAATAAATTATATAATGTGTATCTGCAATCCACTGGACACATTATACTCTAGGGTTTCAGCCACTTACAGTACACTAAGTGACTAGTTGCAGTAGTCTTTAGATTAATTCTTGAATTAATTAAACTTTGCAAAGGCCTTGAAATTCTTCTGTGTTAGAATTCTTACTGACTGCTAGCCTGTTCTCTGCTCTTGTAATACTTCCTCAAACATTCTACAACAGGAATTATGAGAAGAGGATGACATCAGGAGATAATGTATATCTTCTGCTTATCTGATTATGTATTTATTCATTCCTGTTATCACGTTATCAAATCTGTGTGAACACAGGTTTTTGGTGACTTTTTCTTTCCTGAAGAATTTATTTCTGAGATTGAAGACAAACTCTTAACTGGAGCCATATGCAGAGGCTTACTGAAGGGAGAATGTTTCTGTGTACTCCAAAGAGCTTGACTGCCACCAGTACGGCTGAACAGGCTGGGCTGACTGCTGTAGATAAGAGTCTATTTCAGGAAGTCACTGAAATAGAGATTGATGGAAAGCCTCCCTGCCCAGGTTGGGATAACAGAGTCCCTTTCGCCTCTCCTTCTCCTGGTAAACCCATTCCCAGAGCAATTATTACATGGAGGCTGACATCAGCAACTTACTGCACACCAACAATTCAGTTTCCACCCATCCCCATAGCTCTGAAGGCAATCCCATCCCAGGCTCAGTGTGAGAAATGCAGGGATTTGTCCTACCTCTCTGAGTCTGCAGCTGAGAGCAGAGGTAACAGGTGGAGGACCAAGAGCAGTACTCTCCACACTATGCCCTGGGGAGGGGTGGCTGCTGGAGTGGGAGAAGGACGCTGCCCCGGCTTAACTTCACTTATCTGTGTGAACATGGCTACTGAAAGCAAAAGAGAGAAATAACCCTCATCAAGCAGGTGACAAAGTCGGCAACTGACCAAATACTAACAGTGACAGTGACCAAATACAAGACAGTGTTTGGGCAGTAGCTGGAGGTGGCCTGCAATCTCCGTTAGCCATGCAGAACCCCAGGAGTGGTTTTATGGCTGAGACCAGGGAAATTAGTGTGACAAGTCTGCTGAAATCCTGAAAGTTTTCCATGTTGACTCAAACCCTGGCAGTTCACTGTGCTTCCCTACATGGAACAATGAGTTCCATACATTTGGTGTTAAGATATCAGATGCCAAACACAATTATCTGTTTTGATTGAGCATCATAAATTCTGGAACATAAACTCTGAAGCTGTTCCTAACCCTGTGCAGGGCGGTGGCAAGGCATGTGGCGTTTTTCTCTATGACTGTTCCAGTACATCATAGGAATGGCTTGAGATGCCAACCTGTGTGACACTGTAACCAGCAACACTTTTCACAAAGTACATGTTACAGCAGGATTACAGCATAGTCTGTATATTCCCTTCCAGCTCTGTAGAGCAATAGAAGTATCCCTAGTCACATAGTCACATAAATTTTGTTTCAAATTTCTTTGTTCTAAAATTTTTCTTTGCATAATGAATCTGAGGTGGCTTTTCTCTTTCTCTTTTACATAAAGGTGGTTTCTTTTTATCACTTTTCTCTTGGCTAGAATTACTTACTTTCCATGAACAAGCATCGCAAGTTGCAAGACCGATACCCTTAAATTTAACCTTGCTGACGAAGCCTGAAACTGTATTTGCTCTGCAATGCTGTTACTTTCTGGTTTTGCGTACTCATTCATGATAATTAAAATGTACTATTTTCAGAGCTCTTCAGCAGACTCTTTATCTGGTGTGCATTTGTAATCTGGATCTTTCCACCCTTTCCTATATGTTTCCCATAAGTGATGCTATTGATACTTTTTCTAACTTTGCCATCTAATTATTTTGATCTTTTTTCTTAGCTCACTACATACTTTATGAAATTTATAGAAAAAAATAGGGATGGAAATTAATTGGGATTGTTGGCAGTTAAAATAGAACCCATATAATTAATTTGCTTGGCAAAATTAATTGTCCTTAAGGCTTTCAGTGGCAACATCCATGACACACTTGAGGAAGCACTGAGGCTCTCAGTTACTAGCATTTTATCTATGAAGGGTTATTGGCATAAGCTCACAGAATTCCCAGAGCATTGAAGATGCAGCTGATCTTGATATGTCATCAACAAAATCTCAGATTTTGTTCCATGAATGCTTGTGAAGACGAAAGTCATTTCTATAAACTGTATTTGCACATATGACATTGCTGCTTGAAATTGCTTTCTGGCTTTGATAATACTGAAAGAAATGAATTCTCACTCTTGAAGCTATACAAGCAAATACCACCTTAAAACTGGCATGCAGTTTTGAAGGAGAGCCTAGTCAGAATTGCTATATCATAGAATTGTTATCCCAGCTGCTACCTCACTTTACTAGGAAATAAAAAGGGGATCCTGCCTTAGTGGTGTAAGCCTCCCTGCCTCACTGGGCATCCTGCAGCTATTGGGAAGTGGTCTAGCACCCAGCACAGAACAGGAGATAGTACTTCAGGGTTAGGTAACCCTAACAGCTGAACAAACTGGACTAGCACATTATTTCTTTCCTCCAGAGACCAAACTAAACCACTGCATTAAATACACACTTTTTCACCCCAAACTTGTGGCTAGGAGCAACTCCACCATCATGTTTTCCTGTTCCCCTTTGGTCATTTTCTGTGAGATCTTTGTGTTACAGCAATAGATCCTGGGTCAACCCACAGGCCATCAGAAGCTGTTGACATTGAAATAGGTGATGATATTCTGCCTTGGCATAAGTGGACTAGCAGAGCTTTCTCACCCCCTGCCTCTTTAAGCAGAGTTTTTCTAAAAGTAGAGAGAATAGTGGGATTTCATGTTAACTGCTGTATTTGCTTTCCTCTTGCAGTTGTTGAATACTTAGAGTTTCTTAGAAACAGAAAGTCTGAGTACAACCACAATGATTTGAAAAAAAAAAAAAGTAAGTAGATGGAAGAGTAGTGATGAAACAATATAAAATGCTTCTCCCAAAGAAAACAAAATCACCATCTAAACAAAAATTTGTCATTTGATTTTAGGTGTTTTGTTAATGAGGTTTTCATCTGGAATTAAGTGCTCCCCTGGGCTCAGAGCTATTCCTGTAAAAGCTGCCAATTGGACAGGCCAACATGTGAGATTCAAAATATGTTATTAGCTTGAATTATAGCTTCTGGGAAAAAAAACCTCTAAACATTGCAAGTAAATCATCAGGAGCTGGATGAATATTCAGGAAAATATTTCCAGAATATTAAGCTTGTGATGTTGTGTTCTGTTGTATTTTTTTCCGAAGAACCTTGTATTGCATGACCAAAATGATTACCCTGTATTCTGCAGAACATCTGTGGGCTTCTCTTATTGACAGCACGCATATCTATGACTTGACAATGTGGTTGACATGGTTGAGATTAAGCATGTCAGGCCGCAGGTTTTAAAGGAGAAGTTAGCCTATTTTATAGCTAAAAAGCTTGATAGCCCTTGGACCAGCTGCATGACCCACTGACGTCAGTGGCACCACCTCATGGAGCTGGTGGTAACTCTTCTGCCTCCGTGCCTCAAAGCATGGGAGAAGCTGCAGCGTGGTCCTCAGTGAGGATCTGAGGCCCTGGTGTGACAGCTACTCCTCAGAAATGCCTTGTACTTTCTCATAATCCACATGGATGGCAGGTAGTTTGTCCTGGGAGGAGAAAGCAATGAACTTCTTCAGGTTTGCAAAGGGATAACAACTGAAGGGATAACAACTGACATGGGAAGAGGAAAGCTGACATGATGCACACGTGTCCTACTGCCATTGTGGTTCAACACTTCTGCTCTGTCATCAGACCTACACATCACTAAGAACGAGACCCTTCCTTTCCCCAGCTCCCTTTTCTCTCCAAGTGGGCTGTTCAGTAGGGACTAAATCAACTGTTCTGGTCTGGGTTTCTCTCTTTTTTTTTTTTTTTTTTTTTTTTTGAACCAAAATGGGACTATAAGCTGCCTTGGTGGCAATTCCGGTTTTTAATTTTTGTTTACGAAGCTGTGTTACACACCCAGAATTGTTTCCACATGCAGTTAAATTTCAGGTAGAAATGAAGGACAGTGTTGGATAACACATGAGATCCCTGGCAGAATGCTTAATATCTGTTAAAATAAAATCAGTAACACTCCAAGATGCATATATACATTTATCAGCTATGAGATTTGGAACTTGGCTTTGCTCAAGCTGGTGAGGCCACATTCAAAAGACTGTTTGCAGTTCTACACAACAAGCTCTGGAATGGCTGATAAAGCAAATAAAAGAATAAAACATAGAGCAATGAGAGAGATGCAGGGACCAGAAAATAATGGCTGTTTGCAAAAGCCAGAGGAAGTACAGTGGCTTGATGCCTGCTGAGAAAGTCAAAAATGCAGCAGAATCTCAATGAGGTTAAATGTATGCAGGAGACTGAGTAGCTATAAAGCTGGAATAAGCAAGTGTTAAACAAAGAAGTAAAAGATGTTAGGCAGCATTTCCTTATGAGACAGTGAATACGGCATAAAAGATTGAGCTGTTAAGATCAGCAACAGAAATGCCATTTAGAATGTCTGATGGTTGGTAGAAGGGCACAAGCATTACTAAGGAAATAAAACAAAAGAAAGTAGACTCAAAGGGTTTGCTGTGTTTTCCCTTTTTCCATTAAAATTTCCATCCATACTAAAAAACATAGTTTAAAATATTTGATTGCTAACTGAGATGCACATTGATACAAAAAAGAAAAAAAAGAAAAAATAGTTACGTAATTGCTGAGAACTGCTTTTGTGCTTTGATTTCAAGTAAAAATGCTCCCTGAACTCTAAAAATCTGTCACTGCACCGTTTCATCCAAGTTATTATTCACGTTTTTCTGACTTTTGTCTACATTTTTTACTAACATTTCTTTGTAAAATGAACTAAATCTCTGGTTTATTTGCTTCCTAATGATTAAAATGCTGATGCAGTGCTGCGCACAGAGTAAATGGTGAGCTACTAGGTCCCTGGCGTCTTTTTTCATGGTTGTACAAACATACACTGTTATTTCTGAAAAACTTTACTAGCTTAAACTCTTGGGTTTTAAAAAGCTTAAGCAGCAGAAAATACAGTGTTATTTCCAGGATCAAGCATGGAAGGTCATGATCTCGCAGTAATTAATACCCTCAAAATTTATTTATGTTCATAGGGTTTTTTTCCAGAAACTCTGGTCACACTGTGGAAATGCTGTGGCTTCTGCATTTTGTTCAGCACTTTGATCTACTCTTTCCAGTGTTGCAGAGACCACTGCAATCAGTGGTCCCTTTATTTCTCAGAAGTCTGGTAACTCTTTCTCACTAAGACTAGAGCATGGCTCATGTGCCAACAGTTCATCCGCCTGAATGGGCCATTGCTCTCAAGCTGACATTATGGGCTGGTGAAGCAGTACCAGGTGCAGGGGGAGCAGCTGCATTTGCTCCAGACCATGATGCCATCTGTGTGTAGTATTGCACTGTGTGTGCATGCTGGGCTGGTGCCTCCAGCTGACTTCTGCCTGCTGAAGACCCTGCACTGAACTGTCTTCCACAGAGAGCTGCTGCCATTTCTTTTCCTTTGTTGAAATTTCATCACACTAATCTCAGGGTGAAAAAAGTGACAAAAAGGGCTTTTGGAAATCTCTTTGGCCATATCAAGTGAAATGCTGTGTACTTGCATGTATTTTCACTCTGACTGGAAGTCTGCCTGGCCACCTCACCAAGTCTTTCTGTTTTCCTTTCATTGCATATAGGACATGCTGCAGCTGAAACCCCACCTGTGCTGTAGCCACTATCACTGCAGCACTCAGCACCAGAGAGGTTAAGATAGGTGAGGTAATTCTGCAAATGCAATAGGAGAGCTGTCAAATTAATTAAATTCTCCAGAGCTTGTATTTTAGAAACCATTAGTATTTCCATCCTCAGTTACAGCAACAAAGTTCAGCTGCTTCAAAGTGGTCTGAGACTGATGTCACTAAGTAGATTAGGTAAGAATCATAATGGTCTTTTCCTCCAGCACTGTTTCTCAGCAGTGAGAATGTATAATGCTAAGTAACATAAATCCTTAAGCACAAACTGCTATGTACACTTAGTGACACTATGTAAGTAATGTACACCTAGGTAATGTGCATGCCTAAGTGTACATTACTGTGCACCACAACGCATCCCCTGAATGGACAAAGCCTCCTGTGCAGTTAGAACTATGAACAAAAAATCTGTCCGGATGGACAAGAGACAGCTCACATCTATATGTGCTAGAGGTAGTTGTTCATGGGATCCACAAATTTTCCACCTCAGCCTTGGGATACTGGTTTATTTCTGCAGTAGTTCTAATGGAAATGGTTGCCATAAAGGCAATTTACACTTTAAATTGAGAATGTGGTGTCATGCAATCTGTCTGAAAGACAGAATCAATAAATATTTCCTCCCAATCTTCTAAATGTAAGATAGGTATCTAAGGAGCGAGTGGCTGTGAGTGGCTTCTGGATTTTATCAAAACTCTGATGCCAGTTGTCTTTTTCTGCACTCATGTCTTCACAGCTGTGTTCTGATTTCATTTTTTGCAAACATGCTATGCAAAAATACCCAGTGAGGCAGTTTAACTGGCTCCCTGGGTATGCAGAAACAGAGAAGTATTTATCATCTCTGCTTGCAGCTTGGTTTGATGCAGCATCAGGTGTCTTTTTTATTATTTAAATGTCCCAGAACTGGGATTGGTGAAGTAACCATTCAGCCAACTTTGAGGCCATCTGGCCTCAGAGAATAGGAAAAAGCAGCTGATATCTGCAGCTATTTTGTCCCAAATATCTACCATGTTCCTCTATAGGAAAAGAGAATAAATTAGTCCTAATGTTTTTCTTTAGCCAGACATATTAAAATAGACTTTGAAAAATTATACCAGTTTATTACACTGTATTTTCTGTACATTTCAGAATGACTAAAATGAGAACAAGTATTACAGAAAGTAATCCCTCCTTCCCAGGAGCCTTGGGTTTTAACTCGGAATTTTACAACAGTCTCTCCCTTCTTGTATCCTAAGATGAGTGACAATTATTTTTCGCATTATTTTTCACAATAATCTGCTGTTTAGAACACCTGCAGTGTGAGCTGACTCTGGGTAAGGACAAATCAGAGTACGAGGACAATTAATCTTCAAATTCTATTTAAAGTAATCACAAAACAATTAGGAAAACAGCCAAGCTACCTAAATGCTCCTTCTGCTTTCTTAGTAGAGTTTAATTTAATTAACAATCATAACCATGATTATCTTGTTTTCTGGGGTTTTGTGAGTCTCCAATATTGCCCAAGCCAGTTTTTAATAGGCCCTTATTTAGTAAGTGTATTTGTATGGAACATGTTATTATTGAAAAGTCCAAGGTTTTTCAGTGCTGGGGATTCTTATTTGGGGTTGTTTGGGGGTTTTTTTTGGTTCATTTGTTGTGGGATTTTTTTTGGTTTTGGGGGGTTTTTTTGGGTTTTTTTTTGTTTTTTTTTTTTTTTTTTTCCATTTTGGTTGTCAATGTTTGCTTGGTTTTCTTTTGTTTATATTTTTAGTTGTTTTGGTTTTGTCCTTTCTATACACATTTTTTTAGCATTTTTTTTTCTTTATTCTGTCTCCAAACCCTGCAATAAACTCTCCAGCAAATCTTTACTGTAATTGGAACGTCACATCAAAATAAGTAATGAGGTGGGTTTCCTTCTGTGATAGCTGCTTTAAACATAAAAAAAAAAAAAAGTCAAGGATTTTGTTAGATCATTTTTTTCTCCTTTATGTATATATTTTCATTTTATAGCCACTAGCTAATTCTATTTCAGGGAGACAAGACTGAATGTTGTGTGGACATTTTCTACTCTATTAAAGACAGTTAGAGGTTTACTGTTCACATAAATAAAACATGGACAAGCAGCAGAATCGCCTTCAGCAGATCTGTGTCATGCCCCAAAGGATGCTAATTGGCCTTGATTGTCCTGACAAGCCTCATCTGGGACCTCTGTACATGTCCCCTGACCCCATCTCTCATTCGTTAACACAAGAGCTGTATTTAAGCCCAGTCCTTGGTTAGCCTGAGCTGTAGATGTGCTTATTTTCAACACAGTTTGATTTTGCTTGTATGGGCTTTCAATATATGGCTATGCATTTTTTGCGGGTTGGTGATTGTATGCTGCTCCTGGGTGGCCTTTGCTCACAAGCCCCTTGCTTCCAAGTGCAGTGGTGTAAGTTGCTTTTACAGGTTGCTTTGTTTGTTGGTTTTGAGAGTAGGAGGGCTCAGTTCTGTGCACCTTCGTAGTGATGTGTTTAACCTTAGTCTTTGTACTTTTGTTGGTTTTCACAGAAATAAGTTTTATGGGATAGAGAAAGCGTAACTGTGGGAGTTATGAGACCTTATCATTTTTTAAAATTTGGAAAGATAGGTTATAAACAATGTTTGTATCTTAAGACCATAGAACGCAATCTTAAAGGCTGAATTACAAGAGAAGTTCAAATGCTGTGGGATGCCCACAGTACGACAGACATCTAAGAGTTCTCCCATCACTACTGTTCATGAATTTGCAGGTGTCGTGCAGCGAAGGTTCAAGGTGGGGAAAATACTAGGATGTTCTCATCTGAAAGCGCCTTACTAACCTTGGGTTATATACGCCTTAAGAGCACACCATTATCATTCTCACTTTGTGGCTGCCGCTATCCAGCTGGCTTTCTGTATTGCTGTTCAGACTTTGACAAGAAACAAGCATATCTAATCCTGAGAACAGAGATATAATTGCTACAGTTGGACTTTGCACACAAGACTTCAGGGTTATCTGAAGGTGATAGCACTCTGTGGTGTAGTTGTTGAACTATTTCAGTGAAACTAATGGGGGGAAAAAAGCAGCTTATCTTTATTACAGTCTGTAAAACCAGACTCCTTATGCTTCTTTGGAGTTTTACGGAAGAAACCATCTACTTCAAATTGTTGTGTCTTTTACTAATTTAACTTGATGTTATAAAGTATCTAAAAAATACAGTCATAGTTATTTTTGTGAGCATCTACTCCTGAAATTTAGTGGGTATTCAACCACCATAGATTAGTAAACAGGCACAGCCGGTTACTTGATTTGGGCTCAGAACAATTAAAAAAAAAGGGAGCTCTGTTCCTAAACACTCCACCAAATAATAGAGATGTTGAAAGCAATAAAGCTTTCTCAGGGTGAAAACCCTGATCTCGCCCATCTACCTGAAATTTGATAACTTTGTCTGTTATTCATTACAATGTCTGTATTTCATAGCAATAATTTTTTTTTATGCTGGACTCTAAACACAAAGATAATGGATCAGAAGCTAACACTATTACTGATTTTTAAAAGAATCACAAAAAAGTCATATCTAGCATTGTTTAATACTGATGTATCAAGTGAAGGTAGGAAAGGGAGGAAAATTCAGGAAGCAAACTATAAGCTTTTAAGTGAAAGTCCAGCAGACGAATGCCTTTGCAATGCTCACCATAGTGTCTGTCTGTGAATGGGAGCTTGATCCTTCTATTGATAAAATTAGACAAAGATATGGAAGTACCTTGGTGTTATGAATTTCAGGAAAGAAATAGTTTAAAGAAACATTCCTGAAGGAACGAAAGTGTTGTCATCAAACTACAGAAGTGGTTTTCTTCTCACTGAAGAATCTGACTGTGAGGCATAAAGATAACTAGTTATATCAGCTGGATCTCTGCAAAGGCTGGTTAAAATGACAGTTAAAATTGGAGAAAACATTCTATCTCTTCCACTTATTCATAGTGATTGATGGTGGAACAACAGCTCTTTGACAGAGAACTATAAAGGCAGGTGGAGAAAAGCTTTTCTGGGCTGTATATAGTTATTATCTGAACAGCAGTATAACACTGGTTGCTGGGGGTGAGGAAAGAATGGTTTATACGGTAGAAATTTTGCATCATGGAACTCCTGCCTTTGAATTTTGGCTGAGTTCTGGATTACAGACATCCTCTACTATTTTGAAATTAACGAGTAATGAGAAAATAATGTCATGGTGTTGATCTTTTTTTTGCTTAAGAATGGCTGTTGAAAAATTCATGATGAATCAAGTTATAGAAATATTTTGTTCAGAAAGTGTTAAGATGAGGCATTTTGGGGACCACTGAAACACTCTTCCAAGTCTGCCTTTCAGAAAGACCTGGGAAAAAATGTGTTTGGAATTGAATGGATTGTTTTCTCCAGGGGAACAGTCCTAAAAAGGTGTTTTCTGAGCAGCCTTATGTACAAGTACCACTGGAGAATCATCAGCCTCTAGCTGAGAAATAAAACTAGAAAGCCTGAGAAACTCTGGCTGCCCTAAAACTCTCTGAGGTTCTCCACCAGAAAACTCAAATCAGTTTACATAGTATAAATCTCTGATGCCTTGCAAAAAAAAAACTTAACGTTAAGACTAACCTAATCTTACCCTAAACCCAAACCAACTCCCTAAACCCCTAACTATCTAACCCTAACCCAAAATGAATAACCCCAACCCCTAACCATAACACTAACCCTCATTAATTGCAACCATAACCACTAAACATAACCCCTAACTCAAACCCCTTAACATATCAACCAATAACTCTAACACCAAAACCTAACCCCTAGCCCAAAACCCCTAAACCTAACACCCTAACTCTAAGCCCTAAACCTACACCTACCCCTAACCACTAACCCTCTAAACACCTAACCCTAGCCCTGAACTCTAACCCTCACTAACTCTAACTCCTAAACCTAGACATAACCCTAAAACCTAATCCTAACACTAATTCTAACCCCTAACACTAAACCTAACCCTTAATCCAACCTAACCCTCTAACCCTATCCCCTAACCCCTGAACCCTAACTCGTAACCCTAACCCTAAAGTCTCCTGCAACCCTAGCCCCTCCCCTAACCATTCCTAAACTAGCCCCTCTCCTAACCCTTCTCCAAACCCTAATCCCTCCCTAACCTGATCCCACCCACAGCCCAAAACCTAACCCCTATTAGAATCTCTGTCTATATATACATAAATAAAGTATAAACTACCAAACAAAGCTGTAAAAACAACAAAAACACTGAAAGCATCACACTAATAACAATCCACTCAAAAAAAAAAAACAAACAAAACAAACCAATCCCACAGGTACAGCATTTCTGCAAAGAAAAACTTCCAGTTCTGAACTGCTGCATAAGCTTGTCCATAGACCAAGTTCTCCACTCAGAGACCGAGTTCTCCAATCTAAGACCAAATACTCCAGTCACAGACTAAGTTCTCCAATCTTAGACCAAATTTTCCAATCACAGAAGTTCTCCAATCATAGACCAAATCCTCCAATCACAGAATAAGTTCTTCAAAGACCAGATTCTCCAATCTAAAATCAAATTCTCCAACCACAGAACAAGTTCTCCAATCATAGACAAAATTCTCCAATCACAGAACAAGTTCTCCAATCAAAGAACAAATTCTAAAATAACAGAAAAAGTTCATCCACCATAGACCAAATTCTCCAATAACAGAACAAGTTCTAAAATCAAAGACCAAATTCTCCATCTACATCTTACAGCCTAACAGAAAATAAGTTGCTCCAAGAAGTGCCTGGGCCATTAAACCAAGATTAGTTTGACTAGTTGGGTAATTTTTTTTTTTTTTTATGTTTTTGGTTGTTTTGGCATTTTTTGGGGGGGAGTGTTTGTTTTTTTCTGGGTTTTGTTTGTTTGGTTTTGGTTTTTTTTTTGTGATTGTTTTGGGTTTTTTTAGATGTTGAAAAAGCTCTGAAGGAAATTATTAAAATACTTGGAGAAACTGTTGGCTTTGATCAGCTGTAAGCACCCCTTTTTTAAAAACCATGTCTTGTTTTCAAGGAGGTTCTCTTTTCTTCTCTGCTCTCTTCTCCCACCCTCTGCTTCTTCAGACTAAGGAAAATTTTGGCTGACAAAGGTCATCAGTTCATGTCTCAGCAGAATTAAAATTTCCCTTTCATAAAACACTGAAGTATATTAGGGTTTTATTCTGTTTGTAATTTCATGATGATGTTCCAGAAAATTCATCTTCACATTCTGGAGTCTTCCTTATATAAAGAAATATGTATAAAGCAAAAGGATTCAAGAAGAGCAAAGGTTTTTTCTTTGCAAGACTGGAAATATGTTTGAGACCCTTCTTCATGAGCCAATCTTTGGCAATAGTCAGAGCCATTCATAGAGGACAGCAAAAAATGTTAAGTATCAGATGTGTTTCCTTTATTGAGAAACCTGCTTCCCTGAGAAATTGGGTTGTGCAGTTTGTTTCAACACTTGTTAGAACATTAAATTTCTTTCCATTGTTCACCACTATATTAGATGTGTGCTCATGACTGATAAAATTCATGGAGTATTCAGTCAGACCTAGTTCCACCCAGCTTTTTCTTCACTCTAGAGGAGTTTTCTGCATTGAGAGAAGTAGTTACCATTTCATATATTCTGCATAATGCAAGTCTTCTACGTTATTCTTCTGACAAAAGCACAACCCTCCTGGCACAAATGTTTCTCTTCTACCCCTTCCCTCCTTATTTACTGACTTTAAAACAGTTTTCTAATTTCAAGTCTGGCAGACTTTGGTGGTATTTGGAGGCTATAGATATTTGGTGATTTGACAATTTTTTCCATCCCAATTTCTAGAGTTTCCCTTTTCTAGGGATCTTCATCATTTATTTCAGTTCCCAGTTTGAAGCAGGAGGATCATGCAGGAAGTATATCTGTCTCTCTCACCCTGAGTGCCTTTGTGCCCTGGTGAAAGTTTGGGAAAAGTTTGCTCTATAAAATTCATGAAGCAGAGGTCTTTGTGTACTCCATCTCTTACTTTAAAAATGTGATATTGAGGACATATTTTTTGTTCCACCTCACATTCGTGTGAGTGCAAATATAAGTACTTTCTGTTAGTTGCTGTTGGGAGCAGTATACCGACAGCTGTGGGGTTGCTGCCTCTCCATGAGTACAGGTACAATCAGCAGTGGGGTTGAAGATGTACTCCCAATAATTTATTTTAATATATATTCTCTATATTCAAAATAGTATTTTTATTGTTTTTAAACATGGTGAATATGTTTATAATATATATTTGCTTTGCTCATCTCTGTGGTTAAAAGAATGCAGAGAAAGACTAGAAGGCCAATGAACCTCACAAGGAGTCCAGAGGAAAGAATGAGGCATAGTGAGGCAGAAAGCATACCTGCCGTCATTAATAGCAAGAGTTTATACGGTTTCTGAGGATCTTCATATGTTTGGCCTTAAAGAGGAGTTTGAAAGTATTCATTAACTAATTGGATCTTTCTCCAGCCAGGATGAACCCATCTTTTCATCTGTAACAACATTATTCCTCCACAAGATGTTTTTCAGTATCATTCAAAATACAGAAGATTCTGTAAAATACAGAAGACCATCAGTGCCTGAACATTTAGTATCACCCATCACTCTGTACAGTGTAAAGAGCAGTTTCATTTATGCCTGCCTGAACACTAAGCCAGTTTTATTAGCTACTTGATTAGGTTCCCATTAAGATCAAAGCCTAAGTTTTTATTTTTGAAACAAAATGTGTTTTCATAGCAGTTCAATCAGATCAGACAGGCTGCAATTCTTCCATTGGTATTTGCAAGTATTAGTTCAGATCAGTATTTCTTCTTACCTTCTCAAACTCTTAACTGTTGTGATGGTTCAGATGGAGCCCTGTGAGCCATGAAAATGCTAAGGGACAGATTTTTGTTTTTCTGAGAGCAATCTGCATTTACCCAGAAAAAATAAAAACAATTTAGTGCAATAAGGAGCTATGGGAAACAGGCAGCTTTTGAAAGATTTGAATTCAAAAATGTGCTTGTAATTTCTTGGTAAATGTGTTATTCAGTATACAGAAGCAGTGCTCATTAAAAGCAGAATTTCTGATGGTAACTATGGATCTTTCTTTTTATTAAAAAAAAAGGAGAAAACCAACCTTCAGTATATGACATTTCTTCATAAAGAGCAATGGTTGTGCACATGAGAGGGCAATGAATTGAGAATCAATTCTCAAGCTGTGTACCTGCTAGAAATGGGCAAATACTGAAAAAAAAAACCCTCAAACGTATTGTGGTAATCCAAATAATTTCTTTGTGGAAGAAAGAAAAAGAAAATTACAGTAAAGTTTTAGAGATATTTGGTTACCGTTTATACCTGTTAGGTCATCAGATGTGGTTACCATGGGGTGTTCACAGAGTCAGCACACTGACCTTATGAAGGAGGGGTCTGAAATGGAGATGTAGAAAGTCTCATTACTGTTGTCGGTCACTGTGCCTTTTAATGTGTTCTGCTTGCATACAATCAATAGTATTGTAATTTCTAAATAAATATGACTGGAATTCTGGAAGTTCCAGAAATTAGGACTTACAGAAAAAGATTCCATTTTACTCCTACTAGCAAGCTACAGCGTATTGTAGGCCAAATAATGTAGTAGATCAGCCAAAGGCAGAAGGAAAAGAAATGGTGCCACAGTGATTAGGTCTCTGATTTATGCAAATCTAGAATCTCTATGGAAGAGAAATAATGTCCAGGGAGGGGGGAAAAAAGATGCACATCTGTGGTTAAAATAAACTAATCTAAAGTGAAAACTCGAATTTGAAATTGTGTCTACTCAGAAGAAGGAATATTTCTAGATGGTGTGAAATCTGTGGATAAATATACTCTGCAGCTGAAAATCTATGAGCTGGATCCTGAGAGGGATGGCTGAAGTCAAAGCTTTTGTTCATTTTACTCGGGCCAGAATTAAACTGTTGACTAGAAACACAATCCTGTAAATGTTCTGAAAACCCTTCAAAATCTTAGTTAGGGTATTCCCAATCTCAATTATGGGAATATAGTAGTAAACATTGAAACACTAACAGCTCAAGACTTGGCCAATATAATTGATTTATGCTGCATTAATTATTTCCCGTATCCATGAAGGTCTAATCTCACATTTATCTCACTTTGGTTTGGTTTCTTTCTATTAAGATTAAGACAGTAGTGTGTCCAAAGAAACATTGATTTAACAGGAAAAAAGTATCCTTGCTATTTATGATATTGATCAGAAAAAAAATTACAGGCTACTCTGCTTTAAAAAATGACAACGGAATAACTGAATATTCCCAGCCAATTCTTATTTCAAAGTTACAGTTTCTGTATCAGAAATAGCTGTGGATTGTCAGCCTCCCAACATATATTTGTAGTAAATAGGTGTGGGAACAGTATCAGTGAAAACTGCTGACAGTTTTGGATAGTTCCTTCATTAAATCATGGTGATGCCAGATATTTTAGAGCAGGTATGCAAAACATAAATAGGAACCAAATAAATAGTAAAGTTTTATTTTCACATGAAACACCATTCTTAGCGTAAATTAATTCACTGATATGTTCATTGAAACTGGGGTAGCTATGAGGATCCCATTTCCAGACCAGGCTTGTGCTTGGAGCTATCTAAACATGGTGCAGATTTCACCCTCCTGTAGTGTCACCC
Source organism: Psilopsiagon aymara (assembly GCA_024733675.1). NCBI lineage: Eukaryota > Metazoa > Chordata > Aves > Psittaciformes > Psittacidae > Psilopsiagon > Psilopsiagon aymara. Next base: position 23,745 of record JANRGW010035962.1, read on the forward strand.
TAAATTCTTTGTCTGTTTTGTCCATTTTCTCTATGAGGTATTTCAGTAACTCAGTTCTACTGGCACAAAGTGCTCACAGAAGTCAAATTTTGAAGTCATTCATTCAAGTTGTTATGGAAATTGCCTTTTAAATTTTTATGCACAGTTATTCTGGATGGAGTCATATGCTATTCTAATCAGAACAGAGGAAAAATGTTGTGTGGACTATCTGGCCTGCCACAGGCTGTTAGTCTTCAAGTTTGGACACGTGCAATGAACCTGCAGGGGGTAAAAAAATAAAAAAACTGTTTAGAAAAGAGCTGTATGTATGGTGAATGGATTATCAGCTCTGGCTCAGTGCAGAAGCTCTTGTGATAGTCTCCAGTGTGACCATGTTCTGCTGCTGGTGTCACAACACCATGATTTCAGCATCAACACCCATTTCCTGTCAAGTTCCTTGTAGGCATTGCAAGTCACTGAGCTCCCCAGGGCCGTTGGCAGATTCATCCACAAGGCACCATTGAAGGGGCTGACACCAGTGCCCCTGGTCTGGGGCCAGACCAAAGACTGGAATCTCAGACTTCCCAGCCACATGACAATGGTACCTCTTCCCCTTCAGTGGGAGCAAAGCCATGTTATGAAAGTCCCCAGATTACCCCCATTTGATTTTTCCTCATGGATTTTTCAGTAACTTTTTCTAAAATTAAGGTCATTAAAATCATGACAGCCACTAACAGTGAATGGGTTTCTACTCATAATTTTGAGAGGTTCATACCTTGCTGCTTCTGCTGTATTGCTATTTGGCCAGCACTTGACTCCAGCTTTTGGCAGAGCAGAAGGGGCAAAAGAACAAGTAGCTGAGGAGGCATTCAGGAAAAAGTGAAAAACATTTTTAGGACCACTGTACATCGAAGAAGTCTTTTAGAAGGCTCCTACCTGCAGTTTCTCATTCATATTCTTATCTTTCTTCTTAGCAATGACACTTCAGTTTTACCCCCTCCACATTTATACGTCTGTGTGGCAGCAGTCAGAAGAGATGAAAATACATATATTTTCTTTTTTACTTTTTTCACTGCATTATGGATGCAAATTTTATTCTGTCAGAATACTAACACAGTATTGAGAACACCAGAAGTATTGTATTTCTACTCCAAGCTGCAATCCAACAGGGCTTAATGTGGAGGTGTATCATCAAGCTTTAATATCATTCTCATAGAAAAGATCATAGAGTCATAGAATAGTTAGGGTTGGAAAGGACCTTAAGATCATCTAGTTCCAATCCCCTGCCATTGGCAGGGACACCTCACACTAAACCATGCCACACCAAGGCTCTGTCCAACCTGGCCTTGAACACCGCCAGTGATGGAGCATTCACAATTTCCCTGGGCTACCCATTCCAGCGCCTTGCAAACCTTACATTAAAGAATTTCTCCCTCATGTACGATCTAAACTTCCCCTGTTTAAGTTTGAGCCATATACCCCTTGTCCTCTCACTTCAGTCCCTAATGAAGAGTCCCTCCTCAGCATCCCCATAGGCCCCCTTCAGATATTGGAAGGCTGCTATGAGGTCTCCACGCAGCCTTCTCTTCTCCATGACCAACAGCCCCAACTTTCTCATCCTATCTTCATATGAGAGGTGCTCCAGTCCCCTGATCATCCTTGTGGCCCTCCTCTGGACTTGTTCCAACAGTTCCATGTCCTCTTTATGTTGAGGACACCAGAGCTGCAAACAATACTCCAAGTGGGGTCTCATGAGAGCAGAGTAGAGGGGCAGGATCACCTCCCTCAACCTGCTGGTCATCATCCTTTTGATGCAGCCCAGGATGCAGTTGGCTTTCTGGGCTGCAAGTGCAGACTGCCGGCTCATGTTCATTTTCTCATTGAACAACACCCCAAGTCCTTCTCTGCAGGGCCGCTCTCAATCTCTTCTCTGCCCAACCTGTTTGTGTGCCTGCGGTTGCTCCAACCCAGGTGTAGGACCCTGCGCTTGGCATGGTCAAGCTTCATCAGGTTGGCATCAGCCCACCTCACAATCGTGTCAAGGTCCCTCTGGAGGGCATTCCTTCCCTCCAATGTATCAACCAAACCATCAAGCTTGGTGTCATCAGCATACGTGCTGAGGGCGCGCTCAATCCCACCGTCTATATTATGGACAAAGATGTTGAACAAGATCGGTGCCAACACCAGTCCCTGAGGGACACAACTTAAGCCACACTTCCTTTCTTACACTGTAATAAACCTGGGGCATCTCTGCATCTCTGCTACCACAGGTTGTTCTCTCTGAAGTTACAGTCAACCAGAAAAGATGAGGAGTTTTTTTTTTTTTTGTTTGTTTGTTTTTTTTTTTTTTGTTCTGGAATGCACTGGAGATGTCAGACTCGGCTACACTCTACTTTGGGCATCACTTTCTGAATCAAAGTGACATGTTTCATTTTTTCCCAGTGCAGCAGGACATAGAGACACTTAGTGTAATTAGTTCTTATTACTGTACATCATGGTATGAGTAAATAAACCTTGCAGAGGAATAGGCATGTCCTGGAAGTCCTTAAATCATGGTGTCATATAGAAGAAATGAATGCAAAATAACATTGACTCAGAGAAATTCTTGAATTCAGTGTCTTTAACATGAGTCAGTGCGTCATCAGACCATGTTTCACTGACATCCACTAGACCCTCTCTAATGAATCTAGCTTCACTGTAAATTTCATATTAGTGTGTCTGACCACAGAATCTCTTGGCCATCAAAATTTAGTAAAATTCTTACAGTCAGTGTGTGAAGGGTGGCCTGGTTTTGAGCTTGATGGACATTGCTCTGAGGTCTTTTTAGACAGCACTGTCCCGTGTCCTAGCGAAACGTGAATTTGAAGAAGTCAGAACTTATTTTGTGTCTTTTATGTTTGCACAAACTTTTCTATGGCCAGAAAATGTTAAAGCTTAGAACAAAAAAGCCACACACTGTAACTAATGGTAAATTTATCATGTCCACTGAGACATTTTTTGAGTTCAACACTTGTTTATTCATTTTGATTTATTGATTTATTATTTGGAATTCAAATATAATGGAATTTGTCCCAAAGCATAAATCAGTTCATTATCATATTTTATGTGACAGAAAGATAAATTATATGTTTTGAAAAAGAACGAGGTCTACAAAATGTATATTTCTATGGAGAATAGAGCATGTATATGCAGTTGATTTTCTGTGTAGGTGGCAAATAACTTCTGGCAAGGAACTTGCCATTTAATACCTTTAGGTTAATTTTTCCTGTACTCATTTGGGTGAGCCTCTATAGCATAACCCAGCTTTTTAATATCTTTTCATTCCTGTCTGAGAATTGTAGCTTGGTAATTCAAGAAGTGTACTCTGAAAAAATCCTCTGATATTAAGACAAATTGAGCAGTACAGAGTTGTTTAAGCCTGAGACAAAAAAAAATACTTGAAGTCTTTTTAAATATCAGGTTTTTTAAATGGACACAAACTTGCCTTCCCAGGCCTGTCATATGTTGAATAAAAATTCTCCTCTAACACTCTTTGAGTTTCCCAGATCTTTCTCTATATTAAAAATCTTCCTTCTTTTCATAGCTGCATAGTCTAAACTTATCCTTCTGAAAAATGTAATTTTTTTAACCAGTGGTAATGTGGCTTCAGTAATTGGTATCTTCTAATATAATGTAATGAAAGGATGCTTTGCTTATTTGGACCTTGGACACATTTCGACATGTTACTAGATGCATTCAGATTTGTAAATATCTCCATTTTCTTCTTTTTTCTTACTTAAATTAACCACTTAGCCTGCAGAATTTTGATAAATAACTGAAAAATGATTGAACTCCCAATCACTTAAGTGAACATTAAATACTCAAATTTAGCTTACAGCAATGTTTTATGGTTAAGAACTGAAAATAAAGTCCAAATCCCAGTATTTTAGTTTGTCTTTTTTCATGAGTGAGAAGCGTGAAAAGCTAGTTACAGATGAGCATTGCATTGCCTTCATTTGCCTGATATAAGAGCCTTAACATTAGCCTGACACATATTAATAAACTGTATGCACTCAGTCCTGGAAGCACTGTTTATCGTAGTCTGCCTCAAAATAATTGCTCAGTTTCAGTCAGAAATAAATCCAGCTTTCTTTCAGTCAGGTGTCTCTTTTGAGTTCAGTGTGATTGCACATGTGAATAAAAATAATTAGGATTAGCCTCCTGTGGCGTTTTGTCTCATGGTGTCAGCAGAGATGAGAAGGTTGCTCTGCTCACAGGTCTGTGCCATCCATCAGATATTTGCTGCTCTATTCACAGCTATGTTTGAGCCAATTTTCTGAGCTTTCAGTGAGAAAAGTCTTTCTACTGTGAATTAAGACAATTGTACACAATCCTATACCACTTTCTATCTACCTCTTCTTTCTTCAATCCATGAAGGACAAAGAATTCAGAATCTGTAAAGAAAGGTGGTTCTAAAGAACAGTGTCGCTACAAGGTAAGAATATTTTCTTTTTACCAAGAGAGATATGAGACTGAAGACCACAGTGCTGGCCCACATAATGTTTTGTGCAATCCAGGAGTAGCTACAGCTCAAGGGGCTGAGAGCACTCTTCTTGGATTTCTGACCCTGAAGTTTACATTACATGCTACTCCTCCTGCTCAGGAGGCAGAAAGCTGTAAATGGTAATTTCTTTCTCAGGCCTTCCAGCCTACATATGTACCTTTATTTTTAAGAAGGTATCCCCATTCACGTATTTCAAGCAGGGAACTTGTTCCCCCTCATGAGGAAGAGAATACAGTCATGAGCATTCCGTGTTTCTTTCTTGTTCTTTCCAAACGGACTCCTGGAAGAAGTCTTCTTCCAGAGCTTGCTACCACATCCTTCACCACTACTCTAGTCAGAGCTTAAGACTTGTTGAGAAATCCTAGAGTCAGTGCTTCCATATATAGGTTGGTGATATATTTTGACCAAGCATTTGTAATCTCTGTATGATACCATTTGGAATAAGTAGGTTAAAAGTATAGGTTTTTCTATGAGTAATTCTTAATATAATTACCTTACCATAATTTCTTTTGCTTTTTGCTGTCATTTTAAGTTCTTTTGTTGCATGGCACAGTGTTACCTCAATTAAAGAATGTATTTTTTCACACATTATGCTCTTGACAGGTCAAAATCTCAAAGATGAGGGATCATTTGCTAAATACTACTGATGCTCACTGTTAACTTGTAGAAATAAAGTCAACTGAATGCTCAAGGCGGATAACATTATTTGAAAAAAACTGACTTCGTGCTTCACTTGTTCTGTTTTATCTTTTTGCCTTAACATGGAACTTATTTCACAGGTCTGGAGCTCTTGTAAGTATAGAAAGACAGATTTTTTTGCTAATGTTTTCCCTCTCTCCATCCATCTCTTGCACACATTTAGCTAAAATAGATGTCTTTAGCCCTTCTGTGTCAATCTTTTATAAATTTTATGAATAATTTCTTCCAGAATTGTTTGGAGAAGGCTGTATTACATATTTATTTTCTTCCTTAACTTTTGCTTACACCTGCTTGTATACATATGCATGTACCTATGCAGACGTATAGCACAGTCCTCAGCAAACACGGTTGTCTGTGAAAGTCCCATGGCAAAACTTTAAGGAAAACTTAAAAGCTTTAAAAACTGTGAGAAAACACAACTGACTAGGTTCTGTAATTTGTAGCCACGAACTTTAACGAAGCAGAGTGTGGCACATAGAAGAGAGGGTTGAAAGGTGCAGGTAAGTCTGAATCATTTCTTGAGAGACAAGAAATGTGATGAAAAGGAGAGCATTTTCCACAATGGCTCACTAAAACCATACAGCTGAGTTTTTTCTCCAGGAAGAAGATTCGGGACTTTTTTCTGCAGCTTATTTTCAGAAAGCTTGCAGGTAATGTGAAGTCTCTGAACTTCTACTGTGCCTGAATTTACTGGCCAAGCAGCTGAGGATACTTATGTACAACAGCACGGAGCAGACAGGCTGGAAACTTGACTGAACAAGCATTTAGCAAAGTTGACACTAACCACAAAAGTTTTGTCTCTTTAGGCTTAGAGGAAGTCAATCTTGACACTGTGTAGGGTTGCCCCTCTCTCCCATGCATGTTTTCATTTTCCGAAGTTCCTGTGTACGCTGACTCATGTCTATTTCTTTGGAAGCAGGACTGTTACAAAATACAATAAAACCTGGAAATAGTAGTTTAGACACAGATGGGCGAGATCTCCAGCTTTCAGATATATACCAGATATTGCAGAAATCATGTTCAAAACCAGAGAGACTACAACACTAAAAGATAGAAAGTTGTAGAAACATGCACGAAAGATGGAGAGTCCCAAAGGAAGAAGAATACATTGGCTATAGTTTCCTGTAGTTTCAATGTCAACTGGTCATCCAAGAACTTTTTTGGTTTGACACTTTAGTCCCAACCTGTTACAAATACAATTTCTTGAAAAAATGCTTCTCATTCCAGTTGATGCCCTTTAGGAAGCACAGACTTCTGCTGTGCTTGGGCTGCTGCCCAGTAAAGCCTTCTTAAGTTGACTGTTCTCCTGGGAAAGCAGGATGAGAACTGGTCAGTTGAAAAGAAACACTCAAGCAATGTAAGTGCCTCGCTGAAGAAGACACTATGAGTTCTTTATTTCTCTTTGTTTTCTGCTGCGAGTTTTGCTGATTCAGTAATGAATGCAGACTTGGCCCTTAGCACTTTCCCTCCTGCAAGAACGATGACAGGCATATGGAGCAAGGGGTCTTCACTGTCATTCTGTAGCCCCCATGGGCTGTGGAGATTAGAGTTGCCACAGAACCCCTCCTCTAACTGTCTTATGAAGCCTCAGAAAGTCCTCACTCTTCTCTGGGTTGGATAAAACTGTATTTAAGGAGAGTCTGTGGAATGCATGCCCACTTAAAGTCATCCTGAACTTCAGCCAGCATCATCTTTCTCATGAGCTCCCAAAGAGCACCAGCTCACTGGCTTGCAAGAGGTAGCATTTGGTTTCTCTTAGGGAAAACGTTTATATGCCTGTAGTCAGGAGCTCTGAAAAATATATAACTCAGGAATATTTGTCACATTCTCAATAGAAAATCTTTTCTCAGTGAAATGCAAAATCTGGGAATTGCCTCACCGTTTCCTAGATCATAACATCTCCAAGCAACTTGCTCAATTACATGTTAATGAAATAACACTCTAATTGGTATCAACAGCTGACTGCCAGTGTGGTGGTTCTACACAGGACTTGACAGGAATTAACCTTTACATACCACAGAGGCTGCTGGGCTGGCAGAGGCAGATAGAGCCCAGGTGGCAGGTGCTGCATCTGAGCCCTTGTTTTGCAGTGGGGAGATGCCACCACAGAAAGTCACAGGACAGCCAGGCAAACAAATGGCTGAGGTGCTAGCTCTTGGATTAAATCAGACAGATCAGCACTCTACTATATTTGTAACAGTCCTTGTGGGAAAATGCATTCTTTTTTGTGAGAGTTTTTCTGTCTGAAAAGAGAAAATTACACTGGGAAAGGAATCTTCCCTGTAAAACTCAGAGGACAGCTGATTCATACAGCCAGCAGCCGCTGGCATTTTATATGGTGCCTAAAGTGTTGTTTAAACCCATCCTTGTTAGCTTTATAGCAACAATTTCAGGTACTATCCGGCTGATGCAGCAAAATATTTGACCTGCTGAGTTTGCATACTCAGTGTTGGTCATGTCCTGCAGCCTCAGATTTCTAGCTGTGATTCAGGTAGCAGCCAATGCATCAAATTGCCTATGTGACATTGCATAAGAGTAATGACTGCAAAGAATACCCATATTTGATGCTTCCGATTTTTGTTCTTTAATATTCAAAGAGCATAAAGATGCTGAGGAACCAGGAAAGGAGTAAAGAAAGAGGTGTTTTGGTGGCAGTTTTTTTCTACTTTAGGCCCTTAAACAAAACAGACATTGACTTTCGGACATTTGTTTATCTCTCTTTCATGCTAAAAGTATAAAATAATTTTGTGTGAGGCATGCAGTGAAGGTTTGTGACAAGTCTGTAACAATGACTGAAACTGCACATTCCAGTATGACATGGACTGAAGCCACAGTAATTTCTGCTACTACAAAAAAAAAAAAAAAAAAACAAAAAAAAAAAAAAAAACCAAACCAAAAAACCCCACACACAAACAAAAACAAAGCAGTAAAATGGAAGAATAACAACTACTGAAAGACTGCTTTTCAGGTCCTGCACCTACACAGCTCCAAAGTATATTGTGACAGATTTTATAGGAAGTTGTATAGCTCCACTCCTGTGACTGTGTATATGTGCATGTGCCATGTCCCTGCTGCTCAGACACTCACCTATGCTCACATGACTTGTTTGAGATCAGTCTGCCACATCACTGCCAGAGCAAGGTGCAGAATCTGTGCTTTTAACCCACCCCATGTAGGTCTTGTTCCTCTCGAAGGAGACTAAGAGCTATTTGACCACTCTTTTGCCTTCTACAGATAGGTGAGGACTGTCTCTGAACCTCTGGGAAAATCAGAAAAAGTCCTTGGCATAAACATTCATAGTTTCGCATGTCATACCTCACAGGTTTACTCAATGGCCTTCTTGGCTGAACTGAAACTCCAGACTTCATGTATGAGCAGATAGCGTATTTCTCTGCTCTGGAACTGCTTCTCCAGAGAGTGGCATAGAAGGACATACTCACATTTGCAGATAATGTTAATTCCCACGGCTTCTCATCTCCTCCCATAATTGTATTGGTGTTCTTCACTTGTTTACAATGCCAGTTTCCTTCTTTTCCATCATATTATCACTCACTGTGTGTGAACAATAAGTACTTTTTATCAACACCTGATTCAATAAGTACATTGGTAATATTCTGGATATATTTAGCATGACCCTGCAAACAAGCAGGTGGCTTTCATGCTGAGCTCAAATAAAAGTTTCTAGCGCCGTTAGTTGCTTACACATGTTCATTTTCTCCAGCCTACACAAGTTATCTTTTATGATATGGCAAAAAAAATCTGTGATATAACAAAAAAATTTCCTATGTAACTGTCTGTCTTGCAAATTTCTTTATGTTTGGCAAATGATAATAATGTTTTCTGTTTCAAATACTCCTTCATCAGGTTATTTGGTAGGATGTCTGGTTTTAAATTGCTGATATTCTGGTACAGACTGAAGGTCAACTTTCTGAGTCTGCACCAGGCTGCTTACTCTGGGAGCTACAAGATGTTCACTTACAAAATTGTAAACTTCTGTACCTGTGAGCAACACAGCTGAGCCAAAGGAGAATCTGAACCCATCTGTCCTGGGTTCAGAAGTAGGAGTCAGTTTTCTCCTTCTTAGTACCTTGTGCAGTGCTGTGGTTTTGACTTTCAGCCTGGGAACAGTGCTGATAACACTGATGTTTCCAGTTGCTCTCAGTAATATTTACTCTGACCAAGGACTTTCTGAGTCTCATGTTCCGCCATGGAGGAGAGAAAACCGTGAGGAAGCAAAGACTAGACACCTGACCCAAACTGACCAAAGAAGTATTCCATACCACAGCACATCATGCCCAGTATATAAACTGGGGGCAGATACCCAGAAGGGTTAGATCACTGCTTGGATGGTCTGGGTATCCATTGGCAAGTGGTGAGTAGTTGTATTCTCTTCCCTTGTTATTTCCCTTATCATTGTTATTGTTGGTGGTAGCAGCAGTGGTTTGTGTTATACCTTAGTTTCTGGACTGTTCTTATTTCAGCCTGTGGGAGTTACGTTCTTCTCCCCCCCACCATCCCTCTGGGAGCTGAGGGGAGGAAATGGTGGAAGTAGGCTAACAACTGCGCGGCTGATTTACCATCTGGGCTTAAACCATGACATCATCTCATCATCTTGTGTATCTACTTCATTCCTCCATTTTTATCTCTTTTCAATTCATACATCTGGGACTGTGCATGCAGTCTTTGCCCTAGAGACTGCTACAATTATACTGTAAAAAAATATAGTTATGGCAGATGTTGCATAAATTCAGAGAAGGTATTCTAATTTGGGGGGGGGGGATTTGCTTTTTTTTAATTTCTTTGCAACATTTGTGAGATATTAATTCAGTGACCTGTGTATCAAGTTGCTATTTATTTCTGAGTTTTTGTCCTGTGTGTCTATCTTATAATTTTGATTGACGTACATTCAGTCTAAATGGCAGTCTGAACTTGTAAAATCACAGGGATGAAGTTGTACCACATGATTGTGCATAGATATATAAAGGTTATCCAATATACAAAGCAAATGTTGAAGAAATTGGCACCTTCCCATCCTTTATGTGCACAAAGCAAATGAATTATATCTGCTAAGGGAATAATTACAGTGGCTTTTCAGACATTTATTGGTTTCTGTTATGAATTACCACACAGTATTAGCATAGGTTTCTCAGCTAAACATATTCTAATGCATTTCTTTGGCCTACTGATCATTAAATACATTTTTAGCAAATAGGGGAAATGTTAATATGGTTATTTGGCTCCTATAAGTGTATGAAATTTCTATCTGCAGTTGCCATAACTGTACATAATGATTGGGTGTTTGAATTCCCAGTATGTCTATATAGTCAAATAGAAACTGAGACTCTGAATTTGAATGTCTTTTTCACAAAAATTATGGTGGCTTGAATGTGAAACTTAAAACCTGGTTTTGAGGAAGCAGTCTTAGCATACGATATCTCCACTTCAGCTTTGTTTAGCCTGTTTTGCCCTCTTTAGTGCAAACAGATAGATCACACCTGCCACGACTAGGAGAAAACTTCTCCTAGTTTGATCCTTATCAGGGAATGCAGTTGTGTGAGGCACCAACAAATCCTTGAAATCATTGCTGCTACCCAGTGAAAAACAAGAAACATAAATGAGATGTTTAGAAACCAACCTCCATCTCTTCTTGGATAATATAGAGGACAATAAATACATATCTTTTGGCCTTTATTTCATGTTTTTAAGCTCATCATCCCATACCAGATTACCTGGTTATATGTATCTAATGACGTTTCTGTACAGACAAAATTGCCTTAATATAATTTCCATCATAAAAGGTAGAGAATTTCTTTCAAAATCAAAAACATTTATTTTTCATCAATATTATCACAACACTGAATTTTATAGCATATATCTACTGGGGCTGCACTGTACTTTGTACTTGTAATGGTATCTTTGTGAGTGGTTAGGTTTTAAGCACTATGTTTGCTGTTAATAAGAATCCATACCAGATGAAAACAAGGTTTTTCTGTAGCAGTAAGTGCAGGAGATGGAAGGTTTTTGTTAGACAGTACCACCAGCAAAGACACAAGACATAACTGCTAAGAGTATATGGCAAGCTTTTCAAATGTTAGGTTGTGTATAAATATCCACTTGACCTGTTCTTGGGTTTCTCATATTTTTATATTTTTTTGGAAAAAATAATCAGTGGAATGAGTGAAACATTCCTATGTAACAGGAAAGCTGATTCTCTTTTATATCTTTTTAAACACACCTCTTTTAATCTTGCTGGCTAACAGATAAGTCTGTTATTTCTTCGCATCTACTATTAAGAAAGAAGAAATTATTCCTATGTAGTTTAGACCATTACTGAATTTTTGAGATGAGCACTAATTGTTTTCCTTCAGTGATTGGCACATATCAGAGGTAAGATAATGATATAATGGCAACCTATGGCTCTGCTAAGCAGACTCCTGGTTGCACTCTGCTTATCTCCTTCAAACAATAACTTTTAGTAATTTTGAGGGAAGTCTGGAGATTTGGCAGCCTGCAGACAAAGTTCAGTTCAGTGCTGTAGAAAGAGCAGAAGTCCTGGATCAGCAAAGGAAGTGGGAGGCTGATACATCCTGTATGAGACATGAGTGATTTCAACTTTGGCTTCAACTCTGTCATTTTAGGTGGTTTAAAACATCATCCAACAGAAGGAGGCCTGAACCTGTGAAGATAAAGAAAGTCAGGAGAATGTAGCTCAGGAGACATGCTCTGTAACTAATCCATCAGTTTAAAGTCCATAGGTTTATAAACATTGGACACATTGAATATATTCTGCAAACCAGGCTTGAAGTAGACTAAAGAACCTTTTAAAAAAAGCTGGGATGCCTGTCAATGGGAAAGTAAAGTTCATATTCAAATTCAAATTCTATGCAAGATTTTTGTCCTATTTTAAATTAAATTACATTTATCTGGTTTTGTTTAATGAAAGTATTCATATTTTTTTAGTTTTTTTTTGGTGGAATTGTAAATATCTTGAGTGGAAAAGACTCTTTACAAACCACGTGAAGTACCTAGAAGACAAAATGCAAGTTTAATGCAAAATCAAACTCCAATTTTTTGTCAGGAGTCAAAGAAGTGCTTCCCATAGTGCTTGCCATGGAGATCCTAGAAGGACAGCACAACTCTGTCTTCCCTTCTCCACATTCCTTTCTTCCATCAGAGTTTTCCCACCCTGCCATAAGCCCATAACCTGGTCTCCAGGCATCATCCCCAGGCACAGGAGGTTTGCTCACTTCTCCTTGTCCCTGTCTGCACGCCTGAGCACAGAAGCTGAATGGCTGTTTGCTGTCCCTGTCTTGGCTGCACCAGTCTGGCACAAAAGTGCTTGGCAGGAACCCTGCACAGCAGTGAGCACACCATGTACTTTTGTTTACATTACCATTATTTCTTCTCATATAAACAACCTGTAGCTATTTTACTATTTCTGCAGAGACCCTGTTTTTCTTCATTTTGGACCCTTGTTTGATAATTTCATCCTTGCTCACTTGCCCATAAGACAGAATCCCCTTTTACTTGCACTCAGATAGTGAGTCATAGTGTCGCTCACCCTGAGTCTTCCTTTTCTTTACCTTTAATGCATAAAAATATCTCCTGGGGCTGCTTTATTGCAAGTTAGGATTGCCCAACCACCTTCCCTGTCTTGTTTTGTCCACGATCTGACACTCCCCACATGAGCATAGAACCAGGTAAGGGTTAGCTGTATGAAGGCACACTCTTTCTAAACATCTGGTGGACAGCTTCTTTGACCAGCACAGGCACAGTTTTGCTTTCTGAGGTCCAAAAGTCTTTGGAATTGCATTTTTTAATTTTCATATTGCTTGTGCGAAAGATTGCTTTGCAGTTTTCAAATTCTTTATTGTGAGTAGCTAATTTAGGTAATTGGTTTTGTTTGGAAACTACTTGTGAGCATTGCTTTGATTAAAAAAAAACAAAACAACAACCCACAAGTTCACAGTTTTTTAACTATGGAAGAGTTAAATTCTTAGAAATATTTTGTTAGCTGTGATTGATCCATGTGTGTATGATTAGTTAATGACAGTGCATTTTTTGCTCTCAAAGTGGATTTTTTTAAACTAAAGGGCAATAAATAAAATGTCATATGTGGTCAATAATGAAAAAAATGCTACCTTTCTGCCCAAGTATTTCCCTTGTAGAAACATTTTAATGGAGAATGGCTATCCCCACGTATTTTTATAGACAGAAAAAAAGCACTTAAGAGAGAACATTTCTTCTATGAGTAAAAACCATCACACATGGCAAAACTGGAAATGATCTAGGATGTGAATGAGAAAACATTGCTTTTTTGGTACTCAAGCCATCTTTGCTATTCTAAGAAGGGCATATGCAATCTGCTATTTATTTTGTAATTACAGGCATGAGCAGTATATCTATTAGATTGCTTTCAATAAATGATAAAATTATTGGTTCTCTTTAATCCTGAAAATTGCAAAGTATCTAGTCTTCTAGTGCACTCATTAAGTCTACAAAGGGATGCACCATGCTTAAGAGTCAAGCAACTTAATCTTGCTTAATATCCTAATGAACGATGGGTTTTGCAAATGTAATTTTTATTCAATATCTCCATTTGGTTTCAACATCACAGTTCATAACAGATATGTAGGCCAGTCCTTCATATTTTGAATTTTGTGTACTTTCTATTTGTATTCCCAGATGATGCTTCAGTACTCACCACTATAAAGAAAACTGCCTTTTTTGCAGTCATCAAACAAATTAGAAAAATATTTCTACCGAGATTGAGGACTGTATTTCCATTTTTGTCATAAAAGGGAAAGGACAACTCAGGATATATGGAGCGATTTACTTGAAATTAAATGTTCAATTTTGCAGGATAGTAAGGAAACAGTTTCATTTTTAGAAGAAGTACAACTATAGAAAGGGGCACAGTGGTTTGTGAACACGAGTCTTCAAAGCATCCAAGGCAGCAGAAGGGGGAAGGACAGGGTGCTAACTTCAGACCTCAAAAATCAATTAGTGATGAGGCGTGACAGCAATAAAAAACACTGACACAAAGTTAGGTGCACTGACACCAAAATTAGTAGAACTGCTCAGTAAAATGCAAAAAAAAAAAAAAAAAAAAAACCACACAAAAAATCCAAACAACCAAATCCAAAGGCACCTACATTCTTCCAGTCATTTCTAATAATTCTTTGAAGTTGCTTATCCACTGCAGCTCCAAGGCACCTATGCCAGATATTTTTCAACATAGTGAAATCTATCACACACCTAAAAGATTTATCTCCTGAGGGAAGAAAGGTTACAATGGCATGTGCAATGCTCACATCTTTGTTTGCATCCTAAAAACCAGGACTCAGAATAAAAATGTTCTATCTTTTGTTTCCTTGCACACCCGGCACAGTGCCCAGTCCGTAATATTTGCACCTTTTCATAGAATCATAAAATAGTTAGTGTTGGAAAGGACCTTAAGATCATCTAGTTCCAACCCCCTCTGTCATGGGCAGGGACACCTCACATTAACCATGCCACCCAAGGCTATGTCCAGCCGGGCCTTGAACAATGGAGCGTTCACAACTTCCCTGAGCAGCCCATTCCAGTGCCTCTCCACCCTTACAGAAAAGAAAGTCTTCCTTATATTCAATCTAAAATTCCCCTGTTTAAGTTTGAACCCATTACCCCTTTTTCTACCGCTAAAGTCTCTAATGAAGAGTCTCTCCCCAGCACCCCCCTAGGCTGACTTCAGATATTGGAAGGCTGCTATGAGGTCTCCATGCAGCCTTCATTTCTCCAGGCCCAACAGCCCCAAATTTCTCAGCCTGTCTTCATGCGGGAGGTGCTCCAGTCCCCTGATCATCTTCATGGGCCTCCTCTGGACTTGTTCCAGCACTTCCATGTACTCTTTATGTTGAGGACACCAGAACTGCACACAATACTCCAAGTCAGATCTCATAAGAGCAGAGCAGAGGGGCAGGATCACCTCCCTCGACCTGCTGGTCACACTCCTCTTGATGAAGCCCAGGATACGGTTGGCTTTCTGGGCTGCAAGCTCACACTGCCGGCTCATGTCCATCTTTCCATTGACCAACACCCTCAAGTGCTTCTCCGCAGGGCTGCTCTGAATCTCTTCTCTACCCAACATGTAGCTGTGATTGCTCTGACCCAGGTGTAGGACCTTGCACTTGGCATGGTTAAACTTCATCAGGTTGGCATCAGCCAACCTCACA
>JANRGW010035964.1:0-72257 GCA_024733675.1 Psilopsiagon aymara
TAATATAGCGAGACAAACAAATGGGTTTTGAGAGCCTGTGAGGTGCAGGGAGGACCTCCAGCCTGCCAAGGATGTGCTGAGCTGCAAGGACCTCACAACACCTGGTTCTTCTGCCCCCAGCCATGGTGATGCCCCTCCTTGCTGCTGCATTGGTGGTGGGAAGGAGGGAGCTGGTCTTTGGCTGCTGGAGTGATGCTCCGTGCAGCCAAGCTCAGGGTACGAAGCCTCCTGGCTGCCCTCCTCCTCCTCACGAGGTAGTTGGGGAGTTTGGCCACATTTGTTGTGTGAGGTACAGAGAGGAGGCACAGCCTGGCAGAGGGCACAGAGTGGATGGGGGGGCAAAGCCCTGCCAGCCCATGGCTCTCAGGATCTTCCTGATAGGAGCCGTTGTCCAGCCTGTGGTCCCTTTGCAGACGGAAGAGTGGTAGGAAGAAGTAAGGCTGCAGGTGTTGGCTGAGGGTCATCCCCTACTTGGGCACTCACCTGCTTCCTTGGAAGCTCTTTGGGAAAAGGGAGCTGTCCTGTCACACACTCAATGAGCCAAATACAGTACTTGTGTCAGCAAAATGAAGCACTACCAGTTCTGAGGTTCAGTCTGGGAGGAAAGCAGAAATAGCCCTCATTTGGTATGGAGGCTATAGAAATAACAGCATTGTCCCTCCTGAGGAAAGCTGGGGACAGTGAGGTCTCGGAGACAGGGAAAGGAAAGACACCTCTGAGATTAAAAGGCCATTCAGAAAAGACAGAATAAGGACACAGTGCCACTGGAAAGGACACACAGCCCTTTCAGCCTGCTCTGTGATACCGCCAGAGAGGATGGGGACACAGCTCCAGCCCCCTCCCCAGATACAGCAGGGGCTGGACTGGGCTGCTGCCAGCTCTGGCTTAACTCATTCTGTCCCCAGTCCTTTCCAAAGCACAAGGGGTTTACTGGAGCAAGAGATCCGCAGAGACAAGGTATCATTGCTCCCCCAACCCACCCTGCAGCTCTCCGGGGAGCACATCATCACCTCGCAATGTGCCATGCAAAGAAATTTGTTATTGGATTGGGTTGCAAGTATATTGCTTATTGCCAGCTCAGGTGAGTCAGCCTGATCAGGGGCTGATGTGCCACCAGAGAAAACTGGAAGTGGGAGGAAGAGGAATCAGCTGCAGACTGGGGTGAATGAATTCCCACAGTTAAACACAAACCCTGGGGCTGCTGGATATGAGGCTGGGCTGGGATGGTCAGGACTTTTCTATCTGATAAACCAGGACTGGGACAAACTGCCCCATCGCCCTCCCAAAATGAGCCTGGCCTGAAGCACTGCCATTTTCATTCGGTACAGACAGAAATATCTTCAACTCCACATTTTCAGAGAAGAAAATAGGGGACAGAGAAGGCAGTGAGCATCTGGGGGAGTGGAGAACACTCCTCCAATTCTGCCAGCCTCAAATTAAAGGGAAAACTATAATTTTCAGCAGCAAAACAATGTGGCTGCAGAGCTGCAGCTGCAGCTCTTAACACTTGCAATTTGACTAGAAAGGTCAACAGGGCTTGGTCAACAAGAAACCCACAGAAGCACTGGGTTGAAAGCTCTTCTGGAGAGAGAAATGTGGCCCTAAATCTGCAAGTAGCCAAATACAGAGAGAAGACAGCAGGACTTGGGAACAACAGCTCATCTATGCTCAATCCTCCAGCTAGGACAAGCAACACTGTGGGCAAGGTTAGGCTATGCAGGCAGGAATGTCAGCATGGAAAAACCCCAGGCTCTGCTTGCCCTGAAGACCCTCTAACAGCCCAGCAAGCATGGTGAAAGCAAAGAACCTGGAAGACAGGCAGATGGGTGAGAAACAAGGCAGGGAGCCCCTGAGCACCAGACACACCTCACAACTGGTTGTGATGAGGAGCTGAACTCCCACATGCTGCATTGCACTTGATAATATCAGCACCTACTGAAGGACCCACCTCCTGGCTGCTGCCTGCCAGCCTGGGAAGCTCCGTGGGTCATGGGAACGAGTGGTCCCTGTTAGTCCAACAGGCAGGGCAGTCTGTGTGGGAATGAAAGCAAAGCATCCTTTATCCAGGACTTCTGGGGACATTTTGGTCCTCTGTGCCTTGCGTAGTATTCTTCAGCTACCAAAGCAAAATACCTCTTGTTTGGCTGAGATAGTGCAAGGAAGAAGCCTGCATAGCGTCCTGGATCAGCACAGAGAGGACCTGTTATATGTGTGTGTGTGCACGTATGCATTTGTCTGTGTTTTTTTCCACCAGGAGGATGTTGAAGTTAACACTTGTCATTTTAGAGCAGGGAAGGACCAAGGGACAGCCCCATGGCATGCACAGGGGGGAGCAAGTAACGGGGGGGGAGGGCAATGCCTGTGCCTGCATGTGCACACAGAGCTACAGGGACCCCATCTTCAGCAATCATTCCTCCTTTTTGCCATGCTCCCTATGGCTCTGCTGCACATCTGGACTAAGCAATGTGACCTACAACATCTGGCCACAATCCTGAGCCTCAGGGAGGGCAAATCCCTTTACACAGCCTTGGCTGGCATCATCCCACACCCCGTACAGGTGGAACAATGTCTGCCAAGGTCCATCTCCCAAGCACAGAGAACCATGGTAGCCATTGTATGCCACAAAGCTTGGCCAGAGCAGCTCTGGCTGCTCCAGGAGACGTGGGGAGGAGGGCTGATGGAAGCACACAGGTGGGGAGGGAAGGCTGAGCTGCTTCCTCCAGGCTGCTGCCAATGGGCACCAGCTGGGATGCGTGGGATCTGGAGTATTATCTTTTGTTTAAAGCCAGCCTCATGGAAAACTATAAATTAATCTGCTAATTAAATACTCAGGTGAGAGACCAGGGAACCTCCGGCTGTGCAAGCAGAGGAGCAGCTATGGCTTCTTCCGCAGGTAATTGGAAGGGATCCAGCCCTCCCAGCATGGCCCCCCAGTCAGGACCTTACAAAACCACCAGCCGCTGCTGTTCTTCTCACAAACTTCAAACAAAGTCCCTTCTTTAAAGCTGTTGGTCTCCTCGTCGCCTTCAAAATCTGCCACTGCCACATACAGAGCTTCCCTGGTGATGTCCGGACTGGAGACAGGGGCTGAGGTCCTCTCCTTGACTTCCCCTCTCTCCACTGGCTTGGATATGACCTTTGGGCTTATGCTGCTCTTTACTTTGGCTTCGTCTTGGATGGAGGCAGAGAGGAATGGTTTGGCTTTCGGGGGAACCAGCATGGGCCTCCCTGGCACTGGGGATGATCTGATTTCGGGTGCTTCCCGTGTTGGGATCCTCTGCTCTGCTGTGGGGACAGAGGCAGGACCCCCTGTTTTCTTAGGAGGGGGTGGTCTGCGAGGTGGCACCACGGGGCGCTGTGGTGGAGGCTCCCTGGCACCCAGGGGGTTTGCTGGGCCCAGGGGGGGTTTGGGTAGCACCTCTTTTGTGGTGTGGCTGTCCGATCTGGGCAGGGGCTTGCTCTCCATGCTTGGTCGCTCCTGAAACCTTCCAGAAGCCTCTGAAGAGGCCATGACGTTACTGAAGGCGCTTTCTCCGGCAGCGGTGTCCTGCTCGGAGGGTTTCTCTGGGCACTTTGCAGGTCTAAGCTTGCTCCGCAGATTGCAGATGTCCAATTTATCATCAGCTGGTGCTGGGTCAGTCCTGGGGGCTGCAGCGGGTTTTGGCCTGATCTGAGGTCTTGACTTCAAGAATGGATTCTGGGTGATGGGCTCAGGCTTATCCTCCACAGGCTCAGCTTTTGGCTTTGTTGGCTTGACAATGGGCCGGAGGTTTGGCTTCTTCACCTCCTTGGCTGACACCTTATGTCCACATTCCAGCCCCATTTCGTTTTTCAGCTGGAAGAGTTTGCCTTTTTCTGGTTTGGTCTCTGGCTTCTTCACGTCCTTAGGGGCTGCTGACTGCTTGGGTGGAATCATGGGCAAAATCATGCCTGGAGGCTTGGGGGGCGGCCTCTGCCTCTCCAGTAACTCACCTTCCGATTTAATGATGGACTCCTTTCTGGGAGGCAGGCTGGGCTTCTCCTCTGTGTCACGGTCCGAGATCTCCTCATAGCCACCAGCAAAGGCTAGGTCCCCGCTCTCGGGAGCCTCCTTCCCCTTCCAGTCTCTGGCCCACTTCCCACCACAGTCCATACCATTAGGAGGAGCCTCCGGCAGTGGACGGCATGGTCCTGTTGCTTCCTCATTTGTGCTGCTGTCAGCTGCAGCATCACTGAGCCGGAGCTGAGCCATCTCGCTGGGAAGTGGAGCCAGGAAATTTGGCCTGGATGCATTGCTGGTTTTCTTGTACTTATCGATGAATGTGGCAGGGGCCCAGCCTTCCTTCTCCTCAATCTGAATGTACCACCAGCCGCTCAGGTTCTTCTCAATAACCTACCACGGGGAAAGGAAACCTCAGACATCCATACAGGAATGCTCTCCGCCCAAAAGTGGATGCTCAGTGTCTCTGAACTGATGTCAGGGTGGCACATGGCCCAGGTGCCTCTCCATCCAAAAGCCGTGTAATCACAGCACGGGTATCCTAATGAGAGGGGAACCTGGTAACAGCCTCTGGCAGGGAAGGGGATCTGCGTGCCATGGGGCTGAGGAACATCCTCGCGGAGCTGCCGCTGAGCCGTCCCCACCCCGGGACCGGGATACCGGGTACCAGCGGTGGCCACTGCGCGGCACTGTTGGAGAGACCAACCGGCAGCGGTGCAGCGCGGGCCGGGCACCGCCGGACACTGCCCGGGCTTCCTGCGCTCCACGAGTGGGGCTGGGACCTGGAAGGGCCCCCTGGGGCAGCCGTGAAGAGAAAATCCTCTTAGGGAGGCACAGCAAGCGTTTTGAACGGCAAAATCACATCTGCGGGAGGAATTCTGCCAGCAGAAAGCAATTCTGGAAGGGCTTTTGACTTTACACCTGGCCTAAGGAAAACCCCACAATCTCTACCCCTATCTGTGCTGTGGTTTTAATTTCCATTAGCTCAGACAACACAGCACCCACACATTTGCACGACAGGAGGACAGGAGGCCACCAAGAGCACTACGGACTCCGAAGTCTTGTGAGCTCATGCAGATGTCTCTCCTACTCTCAGAGAGCCCTGGGATATTAACAGCCTACAGAGGCAATCACATGCATCACCATGCCCAGTTTCTATGCAGAATGCCATGGTGAGCAGATCTTCCCTGCCTGGAAAGGGACCTCCTGCCTGAAACAGGTCCCAGGGCAATGGGAGTCAGGAGTGCTGCTCTGATGTGAAGATGTGAGAACAGTAAAAGTCTCACCTCTACTTTCATTCCTGCCTGGAAGCTGATGCCGTCAGGGATGGTGGTCTGGAAGTCAGCAATAGTGTAATACTCCTCTTCCACTTGAGGAGGGACAGGAGGTTTGGGCAGATTCAAACCACGTGGCTATAACAAGAGAAAAGAAAACCTATCAGCATGTTTCTACCGCAAGTGTGATACAACATCTACACAGGCCAGCAGCCTCCAGAGACCCAAGACAGCATGGCCAGGCCAGGGACATCTGCTGTGCCCATGCAGCATCCTCACCAACACAAACAGGGAAACCATTTCCAGGCTGAGCAGAAAACTGCCCAGCACCAGAGCTCCGGCTGACAGCAGTCACCTTCCCCAGAGGGATGGAGCCAGCATGCAGCCTCCCATTGCATGCAGGACAGACTGGCCAAAAGTTCCTTTAAAGACCACGTGCAAAGAGAGGAGTCTTAAGACATCAGGGAGGCAGCATGCATACTCCAGCCTTCACCAAAGCACAGCCCATGGTACGGGGACAAAATCCCAGGCAAAGAATAACCAGTGACCAGAGCTCCTTTCAGGGCTTCTCTGACTCCCTTTGCCATTGTTGCTCTCTTATATCAGCTGGCACTTACTATGGTGAGATCTCGGCGAGGAGGGGGTCTCTGCCTCATCTTTGGTGACTCTGCGGAAGAAGAATTTCAGATGTTGTTGAATTTATGGGTTTTGCTTGCATGTGTGCGCAAAACACACAAGTGACAATGGCAAAAGAAAGGCAAGGACCAACCTGACCCATGGGCAAGGAAGCCAAAGGAGGAATCTGTCTGCCCTGAGTAGCACAGGTCACCCAGGTTTGAGGGTGTCCCACTGGAAAAGGCACCAGCTTTGCACCATCAGGTGCTGCTGGGAAACACAGCTGAGGTGACCATGAGTACTGCCTTTTTCACTGCAGGCCTGACCCAGAAGGCCTGGCTTCCAGAAGGGTAAAAATGCTCTAGCTTCTGAGAGGAGAGGATCTCCGGATCCCCATCCCATTTGCTGATGCTCAGCAGCTCCCAGGGCAGCACTGTCCCTGTGCAATGCCACCTCCAGACCTTGCTGCAGAACTCACAGCACCTACAAGCCTTTTGCCTCCCTCACACCCACTTACATCACTAAAAAGCCTACAGGAAAGGCTACACTTGCACCCCAGCCACCAGTGGCCTCCTCCCGACCCGCCACTTACTGCGTCGGATGTCAGCGTTGGGCAGGGGACGGCTGTCAAATCTCCCATCCCTTTGGCCAGCGAGCACATCCTTCTCTCTGCTTGCCAGGACCTGTTGCCGGGAGATGCCATCCAGATCCAAGGCACAGGAATGGGTGGAGGAGCCTGACCCCAGCTTCTGCGAGAACATCTCTCCAGTCCCCTTTCTGAGGTAGGAGGCAGGGGCCCAGCCTTCTTGGCCCTGGTACCTGTGGTGGCAACAATGGCAGTGTCGCTGCACAGAGCCCCTGTGCTGGAGCGGGGCCATGAGTTCTTTCCCAGAGGAGGAGCCCATTGTGCTCCAGGGTGTTGAGACATTGGCCACCTCTGGAGCTGAGCTCAGAGCAAACATTGACTGAAGACGCTACATGATCTGGGCAGAATGAGCTGGTCATGCTTCATGGCATAGACCTGGAGAGCTCCAGCCATGACTAACGCTCCCGTGCAAGCCGGTCACAGCCAGCAGGCCAAAGTCTGGGGATGGCACACAGCCCCATTTCCTTTTCGCCTCAGCAATGGCACTAATTCAGGAATGATACTGGCTGAGGAAGCAGAGGGGAAAACCAGAGGGCTGCTGCTAGGATTGATGTACCTGGTCTTTGGGAAAGGCACAAGTCTCTGCCTGCACACCAGCAGCCTGGGCCCCTTCCCTGATCTAAATTTGCACTGTTCAGCCCTGTGATGTGATTGAAAACCCACATCCGCAGTGTCCTGCCATGCTAAAGGGTCCCACGCCAGCAGCAGAACCTCTCCCAGCTGGCTGGGCTGCGGCCCCTGTGCTCAGATGGCACCAGCTACTGAGTAGTTGCCTTTGGAGCTCTGGTGGCAGCCCTCTTCCACTTAAAAAGTCAATGGATGTTTTTCTGGGGCTCTGCTGCTGCCAAGACCACAGGTTCAATGGAAGGTTAAGAAAATTGCAGCATGTGCTCCCACCCTGCTCGAGTCCAGCTGTTTGCAAGACCACGGACAAGAGAAAATGAGCCTCCAGCAGAAAACGAGTATCAACTCAGCATGGTGTGGAGTCTTTGGCCTCAGCACACTCTGCATACAGCAGACCTGGCCCAGGCAACAGCCCTTCTCTTCTCACCTCCTAACAGAGCCAGAAGATCCAGCCTGCCTCTGGAATGCTCACTGGTTTTCCTACCAGCAGCACATGATGTAACACTAATGCTCTCACACTGGTTCCCTTTGCACTGCTGGGACATGTGAAGCTGTGATGCAGTCCACCTCCCAGCACAGGAAATTAGAGGATTTTAAAGATGTTCAACCACAGCTATGGTTGGCTGAAGTCCTGAAAGTCAATTAGCTTTAGTCTGTGGGGATGGAGAGAAATGAGTTCTGGTTCTCTGCCCTTCCCTAGACTTGCCTCCCATGCGCTTTGCACAGCCCCAGCTGCAGTGCCAGAGAGGAATAAGAGGTAGGGACATACCTGATTTTCCACCAGCCCTCCAGGTTCTTCTGGATCACCACCACCACAGCCCCTTTGTCCAGGTTCATTTCGTCCTGGTCTCTTGCGGTATATGGGTAAATAACGGTGTATTTCTCCTCTGTCGGAAAGAAAGTGCAGTTTCACAGAGATACTGTTTTATGGAAACCTGGACTTGGTCAAACAATGGTTAAAAGTGCTTTATATAAATGATAATTCCTGTTTTAATATAGGTGCAAACACACAGACATACACAACCATTTGGAAGAGAAATGTCAGTGAATTGTACTTCAAAACAAACCCAGCTGCATTTGGAAATGTAAACTTTGGGGAGCTAGTCTGGCCCAAAGAAATTGTCTATAACAGTTCCTCATCTCCCTTAGGGCTCTCCTTTCACCTGCTCTTTAAGAAGCCCTTCCATTATTCTATTTCAGTTCAGACTTATCTCTTAGTGTGTTTAAAGAAGAACTGTCCCCTCTACAGGGAAATAAATCCCTTGGCTACCAGGGAGTAACCCACACATACAGATGAGCTCTCATGCACAGCTCTCAAACTGCTCTACAATGGCAGGTCTACATGAACTTCCCTGTTCAACATCTGAGTCCCCCAAGGCACTGGTCAAAGCCATGTGGTGAGCCTGGAGAAGAGTCCAATGTCCTGTCCATTAGATCAAATGATGGCAAGCAGGGACAAGGATGCTTTTCCTTTCAAGAGGAAGGAAAACATCCTAACAGCCATGCAGACATGTCAGACAAACAGGTTCATCCATCCATCCATCCATCCATCCATCCCTCCCTCTTCCTCAGCTTGTCCTGTCCTCTCTGGAAGAAACCCAGAAAAGCAATTGCCTGTGCTTATGCAGTGCCATAATAGGGTGAAGAGCATTTTGGGAAATGCCTACCTCCAAACCCCACACTGCTGGAAATTCATGTATCCACACTGTGCGGGTTTCCTGGATTTGCCTTCTTAGAGAAGTACAGCCCTCAAAGGGCACTATTTCCCACTCCCTTTAAGCACAGGAGTCACAGCAGAAAATGCCCAGCACGCTTTTCTCCTCCTGAACCCATCTGAGCCACCAACCCAAGGATCACAGCTCAGAGGAGTTACTTTTACAGGAACTGAGGCAGTTCAACAGCAAATTGCAAGAAATGTGCAAGGTCGGGGGAAAGCAGAGCAGAAACTCCAGCCCTGTACCCAAAACAAGCCTCAGAAAGTGCAAAGGAGCAGATGATAGAGTTAAGAGAGACGGATGTGAGTGGGCCTAATAGCAGGCTGAGGAGCACATATGGCAGGCATTGACCACAGACACAAGCAGGGTTCATCACATGCAATGCAAACAAACATGCAAACATGATTCCAAGCACAAAACACGGGCAGCCAAACAAGTCTCTGTGAAAGTCCACCTTGACCCCATCCACTGGTGTACAAGTCCCCAAGAGTCCGACGGCGGCCAACGTGCCTGGGCAGAGACCAGTATCTCCATGGGACTGGGAAGAGCATGTTGAGGAAGCAGGAGAAGGACGAGAGAGGACATAAGGAGGTGGCACTTCAGGCCCAAGAGGAGACAGGGCTGACACCAGAGAGTGGCACAGAGGCTGTACTCACCTGGAGACCCCTCCCCAGTCTGAGCCCCCCTCCCACCTCCATCTCCAGGGACATTTCAGATTTGCTCTGAGTAAAGGCTACAACCTTGCTATTCTCATGAGGTGATCGCATGTGTGTTCTTCGTTCTGCATGGGTTTAGAAGACACATGAATTCTCTGAGGACCTGAGCTTTGCTCCTCCTGCACTGCAGGTAAAACAGCTCCTGAAGGAGACACTGGGATGGCAGGACCCGGAGGTGGCACCTTCAGCCCCATTGTGGTGAGCAGAAAGGCCAGCAGATACACCACCAGTGTCCAGCTGTCCCGCTCCTGCTGCAGCACTGGAGCAGAGCGCCGGATGGGCAGACAGGTCTGAACAGCACCTGTGGGCTTGTCCTTCCCTGGGCTCATGTCCTACCCAGGCCAGGGCTATGCAGTCCTGCGAGCAGGTCAGTGCAGATCAGCAGGAAGAAGCTGGGGCTGATGTCTCCAGCACCTTCTTACCTTCCTCGGACTGCATGGAGAGCTCATCCTGGACACCATCCTGGGCCTCCAGGCAGGTCGCTGGCACCCAACCTTGCTCCTCCAATGTGCTCACAAACCACCAGCCTTAGAAGAAGAAAGCAGGCAGCTCAGCCCAGGGCTCCCACTGCCCAAAACCTCCCTCCAAACTACAGGCCTTGGGGGCTTTGCCCCTCCTTGCTGCCTGCATGGGAAGCTGGGGGGACCAGAAAACAACAGAGCCAAGCACTATCTGAAAGGGAGCACAGACAGCACCGCAGGAGAATCACAGCTGAGTAACATCTACAGGTACAGTTCCCTCCCCATGAAGAATGGGAGAGACTCTGAGAACCAAACAGCTCCAGCCACCACGTTTGCTCTCCCTTCCACCCCCCCTTTGTGGCTCATTTTCCCTCAGTCTGGGTCAGCAAGCCCGGGCTAATTAGCAGAGATGAATCCCCTGTCTGTGAATCGATAGCTGACTCCTGCTGCGCAATCCCCTTCTTCACATTTGTGGAAACAGCAGATTTTAAAAGCTAAGAGCAAAGGCAGGATTAAAACATGAGCTCTCCCAGCGGAAACCCAGCCAGCTCCAGAGCGGCCACAGGCAATTCTGGGCCACCCTGGGTGTCCAATCAAAATAAATGCATGCTCCTCACTTATTAAAAGCACAAGCTATTTGTGTCTTTGGGGGCGAAATGAAGAACCTCACCAGTGAGTCATTTAGAAAGACAACTAGATTGTCAGAGAGGGAATCAGCAGCTATCAGCATGGAAGGGAAAACCAGGCTGACAGGGACAAATAAATCATTGGCCATAGCTTTTGAACTGGCTGTGCTAATAGGCTTCACTTGCTTCAGGGTTGCTTTTATTGTCCTCATTCTCCAGCGTAGCTGCAGGTGCAGCCAATGCTCTGGGGACCAGCTTTCTGGAGTTCTGAAATCCATGTTCGTGATTTACCTTTAAACCCCCATAAGCAACTCCTGTTAACTTCAGAGACTAAATTCCCCTTTTCAACAAACTCCAGAGGTTGAGCTCAGGACACGACCTGAGCCCTTTGCAGAGGTTAAGAGCAAGTTTAAGTTCTGAAGTAAGCAAATAGCTCAGCTGCCTGCCCTGCTTCACGGCCGGGTGCTTCATTGTGTTTAGAGGCAAGAATTGTGAATGCACAATGGGGCCTTTCATTGGGCACTATGAGAATGTCCCCCTGTTAATAAAACAAGCCTGCCAACTCCAGGAATGGCTTTTGTCCTCAGGCTCCATTGGCCAAGTGTTTCAGCATGAAGAAGCATAAAGCTGAGATTTTAAAAGATGGATGGCGCCTGGTGTTCAGAACAGGGATAAGACCTTTCCTTTAAAGACAGCCCCAAAGCCTTGTCCATGCTCATACAGCCTGCAGACTGAAGCCGCCTCCACATCCCACCTCAGCTGACCATTCAGGGACATCCCTGTGAGGTCCCTGAAGACTGTTTTGCTTAAGGACCTATCAGGAAAACACTGACAACACAGGATTACTATTCCTTCCCTTGCTGTGCAGTGCAGTAGATCCAAAGCCCTCTGCCAAGCCGAACTCTCTGTACCTGATTCATTCTTCTCAATGATATCCACCAACTGGCCCACGCACAAGCTGATCTCGGAGCTCTCCTGCTTCTGGTAGTCCGCCACCACGACATACTGCTCCAGCACCAAGGGGTCGACCGATGCAGAGTCAGCTCCTGCACAGGGGGACAAGAACCGACCTGTGTGCCAGGGTCAGCACCAGCTCCCAGGAGCATGGACCACCACTCCCGAGCACCTGCTGGCCTGCAAGCAGCTCCAGGACACCCTGGGGACCCCAGCGTGAGAGATGTGAGCCAGAGGCTTGGGCAGAGTGAGGAGGAGAGACCAAACCAGCAGCCAGGTGAGATGGTACAACCAGGTGAGACTTTCCACTTGCTACCCACTTTCCTGCTCGCAGAGCTGTCCAAGCAACCCCACCACCACCGCAGATGCACACAGCATCCTGGACCCTGCTGTTGGACACCAAGGGGACTCAGGGCAGTCATCTGTGCACTGGCATCAGCTGTCCCAGTGCATGGACCAGTTCAGATCCCAACTCAACACACACAACCTGCAGCGAGTTTTGCGGGTCCTGGCTAAAGAGCCTGGACACCCAGGTGGAGGGGTGTTTGCAGGACAGGGCAGCATCACCCTATCACCATTATCCTTATGTATTTCAGTCATCTTCCCACAGCTTGCCAGCAAGGTTTGTACTCTCTGCTATTTGCTGCAGTAACTCTGCTCAGCTCCTCCTGCTGAGATCAAAATTTAACTTCTAAAAAAGCACCCCAAAGGGGAGCAAACTGACAAGATACACAGGGAGCAAAGCTTTTCTTCGCCCAGGTAAAGCCTGACACCCGGAGGCGAGGGGGATGCTGCGGTCCGGGCTGCACCGAGCCCGTTCAGGCTGCGGGTGGCACTGCGAGCTAAGACCAGGGACACGCGGGAGCATCGCCAGCCCCTGCTCGCAGGAGACAAGCAGCGAGGCACTGCAGGGCTCGGCTGGCTTGTACTCTGCCAGCACATCTTCATTTGGGAGAGTGCTCTGGATACAGATGCACACCCTTCACTTGCTGGTGCTCGCTATGGCAGCACCACAACAGATGATTCCACTCGCATCAGTCACTGCTTAAGAAATACGGCCCCAAGTTTGCCTCTATACACCTAGCAAAGCCATCCTTTTCTCATACCTGCACCAAGGCTTGTGGTGTGCATGAAGACCACAGAGTGACCCAGAACTTTGCACGCTAACTCACACACTCTGTGTGTGCTCAATGCCTATTCAGCCTCACCAAGCTCAGTGCTCAGTTGCCTCAGCCTCCTGCTAAAGAAGGTCTGGCTACCCAGAGGTTACTGTGGTTACCCATAACACCACCAGCAGTTGCCCCATCTGCCTCCAAAAGCCTCCAAGAAGGAAGAAGTTGCCAGAAACTCTTGCCCATGACTCCTCTCCCTTCCAAGCCCTGGCTCTGGCCTCCAACACGACCCTTTAGCTTGCAGCTTCACAACCTGTCAGATGAGGACACTGTTACATTACCCTGTTCTCCTCGGGTGCAGTCAGAATTAATTAATACCTGCCAAGTGCTTTGGAAGTAGGACAGTGTTAATTATTATAGCACAAGTGATCAAAAGAGTCACACACCTGATCATGGGTGTGAAGTTGTATATACAGTGGCTGTGCATGTACTCTGAGGAGAGAGCCTCAAGCTTTGGGTCGGGGCAGAAATCACATCTGATGCAGCCCTCTAGCTGGTATAGCACGGCAGACGTACAGGACAATTACCTCCCAGTCTCTGAATGGTGTGAAATTATATAGAGAGTAGTAGTCCCTTGGGACAGTTAGGTGAAATGCAGCAAAGAAATTCAGGCTACGTTATCAGGAACAAGTTTCTGTGGCAAGTGCACCTACCCTGCAAGAGGACCCAACACATGAGAGGACTCAACCTGACAAAAGATCTTTCTCATGGAGAAACATAAGAGCAGAGCATAGGTTCCCCAATATAAAACCTACAGTGGCACACTCATCCCAGAAGGGTATGAGCAGAGACAGACAAGATCTAGCAGGTCTTCATCAATCCTAAGGTGCTCCACTGCCTCACACAGTTCTCCTGTGCACAGGGGTCACAAGCTCTCAAATTGGTTCTGAGAAAGAAAGACCAAAACAAAGATTTAAATGAACAATGTATCTTCAGAGCAGTCTTATTTAAAGGAAAGAGGCAAATTGTCCATGTTATTCTGCTATAAACAGCATTCTGCAGAGTTCCAGGTGAGCTGGCCAAGATCTGTTACCGCTAATGAAAGCTTCCTCTGTACCAAAACCCAGAGGTGGGGCACCAGACAGAATTAAAAATAGCCCTCTAAAGTGAATGGTGGATGCTAGGACTATCTGTTCTACTAGCTCAATTAAAGGTTTGTGCTTAAAGTGATCAGAGGATCTATTCAACCCCTGAGAGAAGAATAACAGCTACAGGAACTCTCTTTTCTGCCTCCCTAGCTATAATTACACTCATTGCTCTGAGGCTATTTGTAGTTCCAGCAGGCAATTCAGGATGCTCCAATGTACCTATTAAACCAACAACAGAAGTTGTAATCTGACCTTGGAGGAAGATGTAGGAGTTAATTTCAGGAGCATCTTCACCTGGCATAATCGTCCTCAACCACGAAAACCACACTCAAATAAACAACAAAACATCCTATATATGGACAGATTTGGGTCTCTTAAAAATAGCAATGGTGTAAACCTTACTATCTAAGATGAGAGACAGTACTAAAGCTCTGCTGCTGGGGAGCAGAGGAAGCATTAATACAGTCCAGAGCCCACAAGAGAGTGAGTTTTGCAGACAGGTGTAGGCAGGAACACAGCTTTTGTATCCTCAACACCCCTCACTTGTGAGACTGTCACAGGTATGTCCTTAGAAGAGATGTGCATCGACTCATGAGACACAGGGGTCCTTAGACTGATCTTGCAGAACTGATGCTTTCTGTGGATGCAGGAGAGCCACTGGGGAGACACTTCCTCCAGGCAGTGCACATATCAGCTGCCAGCCCAAGGACTGCTCAGGAGAGTGACCTTGCTCTCGAGACGTGTCACATACGGGTCAGCCTGTAAATCTCTGCAGTTTTTGTTTGACCAGAAACTTGACCATTCACTCAAAGTGCTGAGATGGACAAAACCAGTAGGAAATCTCACATATATGGGGTTGCTTGTGATGTTTCCAGCCTTTCCAACCTCTGGCTTTGCAGTATCAGTGACAAAAGCCAGGACTTTATTATGGGGGTTTGACACTGGTGACTCTGCAGGGAAACAAAGAGCTCAGGTACAAGGGGCACAGGTATGTGGTTTTGAAGCTCTACACTCCAGTCCTTGCCTAACACAGCTTCCAAAGACGTAATTCTTTGGATAAAGTTTCTTCGTCCTAGTCCTCTGGCCTGTGCTAATCTGACCCAGTGTGCTTGGGATCGCTCTCTTCTCCCAGCCTCTCCCATGAGTTTGTGAAGACCAGCACTGCAAAAGTGACTTTCTCCCTGCTCTCCTATGAAATGGGCAGTAGATGCTGTGCTGTACCTTTTGCAAGCCTCTCATCTCTCCAGGGACTTTTCCAGAATTGGAAAATAATCACACAGAAACATCATTCACCACTGGAGTTTTAGAAAAATCTCCCTATGGTTGCTGTAGGATACGAGAGCTGTGTTTTCACTGGATCTCATTAGAATGAATACTGTGGTTTGGGGGCTTTGTAGACACATTGCATAGCACAGCAAAAGGGATGTGGCCACGTAAGAAAGCATCTAAAGTAAAGCTGGCAGGGGGATATTTGAGCTTTCTGCCAGCCTCCTTGGGCAGCTCCTTCCAAATACAAACTGCAGACAGTTTCAGGTTCCCCTGCACTAAGTCAGTGCTGCAATGAACCCATGACTGAATAGAATTGCTCAAAACAGTCTTGGGAACCGACATGACGACTGCTCTTAGATGTACCTTAATCGGTGGTCAAGTCAGTCCTCAGAATCCCAGAGACTGGGGAATAACCCATCTCCCTGCAAGCTGCAGGCTGTACGGAGCCTGGGCCCATGCCTAAGGCTCACAGACACGTGAGATTACAAATACTGGTAAAACAGTACTAAGCAGAGGAAACAGATTTTATTTCCAATGCTTACTTGCATCGGGTCCTCCTCACAACAGCAAATGTCACTTGAGTCTCTTCATCAGCACGGGAGGTTGAGGGCAGGCAGCACTTCAACCTGCTTCGCATCCCAGTTTTTGCTTAAATCCCATTTCAAACAGGGCTTGCTACCAGGAGCTCGAGAGGTTTTTCCAGCACTCTCTTGAAGAGCACTGCAATCCCTCTCCAGCAATGCTGGGAGAAATCAGAAATTGGGAAGTTGCTTATTGGAAAACACTTGTGATTTGTGTTTGTGAACAGCTATTGGATGCCTCTTCCTCAGGGAGACCCAAAATGAATGTTTGTGCTTTGCTGCAGATTTGCTACCTCAAAGCAGGCCTGGCTTGAGAAACTGATGAACTTCCTCAAGGTATAAGTGGGATTGGGATAACAGCAGCAGAACCACACTGTCTCTGCTGCCAGAAAATGCCACACAGTGAGAGGAGCCTGAACATGCCTGGCACGAGGCATCAGCCCTTTGTAACACTACTGCATGCAAACATCTTTCCCTGATGGCTACTGCACATATGCCAGATGCCATGGCCAAAACAGTGCAACCTGTAATGCCAGAGCAGGCTCTGGCCTGGACACTTCCCAAACTCTCTCTGTTTCCTCCCTCTCAACGGTGACAATCAAACAGCATGCCAAGGAGCATTTGCTCTTTGACCTCAGCAACATCCCTCTGTCACTTACAAACCCACCATGCCAACAGGATGGCAGAGTGAAGTTGCTCACACACTTGCAGTGGGAAGGCAGGACAAAGGCAGGACACAAGCAGGGAAAAAGCTCCGGCTTCTCTAGCAGCCAGCACCCTTCGATTGAATTCTGCCCTCAAAGAACTGAGTCAGGCAGCAGAATTTTTTTTCCTCTTCTTCTCAACCCCAGAAAGGATTTCTTTATCTTGCCTAATACAAGTGGACAGGATTCAAAGTGATCTAAACACACACTCATCTCTTAGGGAAATACAACACCCTTCCCTTACACACCAAATGTTCCTGCTGAGCCAGCACTCAAGAGTTTGTTTTTAAGATGAGGGAGACTTTATCTTTATTTTGCCTCTGTTTTATCAAAAGGAAAGAGAAGAGAAAAAAAATGCAGCTTGTTCTTTGCCCCACTCACAGCAAGAAGCTTCTTTCTACCTCCAAAGCTAGATGAAGACCCACCACTTTGGTTTATGGCAGTGCTAACTATATGGCCAAAACCCTTTTCACAACCTATATCAGCAGAATCTCCATCCAAACCTTCCTTCCCAATGATCTTCGTTCTACTTTTTATACCTTCTGTAGCTCCGGTAGCTGAGAGGTGCCCTCCTTAATCCACAGATTGAAGGCTCTTCCGCACCCCTCTCCTTCTCTTTCTGGCAAGCACAGATAACTACTGACACACCAACTAGGGGTCTTCCAGAGATGTTCCTCTCTTGAGGATCAGGGTTAGGGCATCCCAGACCCAACCATCCACGCAAAGGGTCCCAGCTTGTGCAATCAGGAAGCAGAATGTATTGCTGCATCAGAGGACTTTTAACTTCACGCTGGCCACCACGCAGCTCAAAGCCCCCTCTGGACGTGGGAAATTTTGCATCCCCATCCTCCTGTCTCCAGACCAAGCCCTTCACCCCACACCTGTGACAGAGCTGCTGCATGTGGAGCTGTGCAGACAGCCAAGCGCCAGTCCCAGCCTGCCGTACCTCCTCTCCACTCCTGCCCCGTGTCCACCAGCCACCACAGAAAGCTACAGGGGACGTGACAGCTTCTTGCCCACCCAGCCCGAGCAGATGTCCCGCTGGTGAAAGGCAAAGCAAGAGCAAGGGCCGGGCAGCGAGCGGCTGTTACTACCTCTCTGCAGGAAAGAGGCCGTTCTCTGGATAAACCCTGATGGAGGAACAAAACGACGGGAGACAAGGCATGAGGTGGGGAGGAAAATGAACTTGGGGTGGCAGCAACGTTGGCAACAACTTGGTTAATGACTGAACAGGGCGGCCAGCGCAGCACAGAGAGCTGCAGGCGTCCATCCCACCTTTGGGAGCACCATGGGATGCACAGGGGACATGGGACCAGGACTTGGAGACTGCAGTGAGGAGGCATCCCATGCTGGGGAGCCCCATGGAGAGGACAGCAGGGGTTTGGCTTTACATGGGGCCAGGCCCTTGCCCTACTCCAGGAGACCATTGGTATGGGTCGAAGGAGGAGTTGGTGGAACCAGAGGAAAGGATTGCTTACCAGATCTCTTCTTTCCAATGGGTTCCCTGAAAAAGAGAAGGAAGAGCGTCAGCAGAGGGATGGGGCAGTTGGGTTGTTGGCCAAGCGACAAACCCAGCCAGGAAGGCACAGCTGGAGTGGCCTCAGCCTTGGTCTGACAGCCACAACTCCCACCATGTCAGTGAGGGTGGGTGGATTGGGACTATCTGGCAACAGAATCAGGAGCTGAGGAAGCCCAAACCCCCAAAGCTGCTCCCAGTGCAGACCACAGCTCCTACAGAGGTGGACACCAGTCAGAAAACAGACAAAAAGGAAACACTGAAGTTCCTCCACGTCCTGAGCTCTCAGGAACAACAGTGGGGAGCAGCTGGGGAAGGGGCAAACATTTATAACCCAAAACAGGACGAGTCATGTGGACAAGTGTGACAGAAGGGATGAGCACCATGGTTGTGCAGCTCAAGTACTTTAAGGACACAGCAAACAGGAGATACTGATGGTTATGAGGAGGCAATGAGGTAGCTTCAGCATAAGCCCTCTTGCTACGGCAGCACTGGCCACACCACCAATGAGATGGGTTAGAAACCACAGGTTATGGGTCCCTTCTCTTATTTGAATGTTGACAAGAAACATGGTTGCTGAATAGCCTCAAACCCAGGCACCAGGACAACTCTTCAGGCGTGATGACATCTGGGGTCTTTCATGATTAAAGAGCAAACACCAAATCAAGGAAAAGATGGGCCTAGAAAAGCCTCAGAAAATCATGGGGAACAAACCAAGACACGCAGATGGCCTGAAACCCAAACAAGTGCACCAGCCCTGTCCACAGCCTGACCACAGCGGTCCATGTTGCTACAAAAAGGCTCTCACCACTGTGGCCTTGAAATGCTGCTGTAGTGTGTGTGATGGTGACTGCTTCCTGTTGGCTTACAGAGGAGACTGCTCTCCCCGCTCTTCAGACTCACATGCATGACAGATCAGGACCACCTGGCCAAAACGAAATGCTCTGGTACAAGGAGACATGCATCTATCCCTATATCCGTTACTTCCAGGAAGGCACTGGAGGAAAACATTCACCTGGTGGTAAGGGGACCCTCCTGAGGCTCTGAGCTGCCTGACTGCTGCTTGGAAAGGCAGCTGGACCTGCCCAGGTAGACCCCAGGAGCCTCTTCATCTGCTTATCAAGTCCACTGGCAAAACAATCTTTCTCCCCTTTGTTTTCAGGCTAATCAAAGAAACCTGTCCACGCTCAGCCAGAAAGCCAGCCGGAGCTGGGCTGTGCTTTGTTCTCCTTCAAGCTTATCTGCATTTTCAGACCATAATTACTGCAGACATTTTATTCCCCCAGAGCAATGGGGTGGTGTGGGGACTTGGCTGCCTTCAAAGCCTGCCCACCCATCCTGGCAATGCATTTTGTTTACAGTGCCTTATCCTCCTGGTCCCCCCTTCCCTTTGCACTTTAAACCTCTGGTATGCATCCATGGAGCTATCAACAAAATTAAATGAAATGCAACAAAGGTGGACTAGAAACAAATGGGACATTGTTATCTAGAAGCTGGAGACTATCTGTTAAGGTCAGAGACCACAGTCTGTGCAAAGACCTAAATACCAGGTCCCAGGTACAGCGACACCGGAAGAAGCTACTGGACAGAGCATCCTAAAGACATTTCTAAACAGAAGCCACATTGCAGAGCTAAACCAGAGTTTATCATTAAGCCGCATTGAACTTGCCTCAGCACAGCAGTGTGGCAGGGCAGGGAGGTGAAGAAAGGCCAGATGAGCACTGTGCTGACAGGAGGGCACTGATGGAAATAACTTGGATTTTCCCCTGCCATCTGCTAAACCTATTACTGCAACTGATCCCCCTGTTTCCTTTCCCTGGCTGCTCTGTCTGAGTGAGGGGGCAAGGAAAGAGCTGCAATTTCACTTTGCTGCTGGGTTGTTCCTGGCACAAGTACAAAGAGCTGCAGGTTTGAAGACCAGAAGCCCCAGCCCACCACTTCAGAGGGGACAAGAGGCTCAGACAAGACAGGAAACAGCAATAAACCCCCATCAGCATCTCCTCCTCCTCCATTCCCAATGGACAAGAGAAAGGCACATTGCAGAGCTCACATGCACAGCTGCCTGGAAACTGGTGGCTCCAAAAAAGAGAAGAAGGAAAGACCACTCTGCCTTCCACTGTGAAACTCATTTAGCTCTTACTCCCACAACAGCCAGGCTGTGCAAATGAACCAGGCAGTCACAGCACAGTCACAAAGCATGATACACAGATTGTTCTTCAATGATACGTAGGCAAGCTGTTAAACTCCTTACTGCAGGATGCTGTGGACACTGACAGTGTTCACGGACTTACAGGGTCATAATTCAGGTAAGAAAAGTTAATTAAAGGCTGCTATTTATAAAATCAGGAAAACCCTAAAGGCTACAACAGCCTAAAGAAGAGGTATTACAAGCTTGCTTGACTTTAAGCTCCTTCCTAAGGCACTCACGTTTGGTGGCTGCTAGGCTAGGCAGACCTCTGTGTGCTGCAGGGAGATGGTTCTGATTTTGAAGTGGGACTCATGGAACGAAGGTGTCCTGACAGCTTGGAGACCTCTGCATCATCCCTGCTGCCTCACAGGCACTCACAGAGCTGGAGAGGGGCAGTGGTGCACCAACACAAGGAAGGCAATTCCTGTCACTGCAAAGCCAACCAGACTGAAGCCACCATCAACATGCAAGATGAAATGGATATGAAGTCAGCATTCCAAGGAAACATCTCCTCCAGAAAAAATCTAGCTGCTGTAAAAATCCATCCTTCTGTATTATAATAATGTCATCAAAATAGTTATCAGGAGGTAGGTCATTTTGTAAGTATAGAGCAAGCTCGGAGATGTTAGAAAAGGCTGTGGAGGCGGGAGACTGAGAAATGGGATACAACACAGCTCTTGTCTGGGAAAACTGATGTTTAGCAAATGCTTCACTGAGCACTGAATAGAGCTCCTGTCCCCCACACTGCAGTGCCAGGGCTACTACTGTGCTTAACCACTGGACAGTCGGCCAAGCTTCACCTTCAGGCTCAGAAAGCTGCCCTGTTAGCCCAGAAAATCAGTTACTCTGCCCATGCAAGTGGCTTGCACTGGCACAAAGAGTATTTTTGCAGAGTGGATTCAACCCCTCCGATATTTCCATCTGCTGTCATCTAGGAAAGACAGTGCTCAGCAGAGAGCAAAGGAGTCTACTATTTTGGAGCTGAGACCTACTCTGCATAAACTTTGCTAACCTGGTGAATCCGCACGTATGCATCAGGAGAACTGCAAAACAAACAATGCGTTATACCAGCTGTAATTTGCCTGGATAGCAACACAGGGCTCAAAAGCCACAAGCCAACAAGCACCCTTACCCAAACCAACATCCATCAACTTGAAGATCTCTAGTTTACCAGCAAAAGCTCCTGGAATGGCTTCCTAGATGGGGCAGCCGCTCCATCTTGGATCAGCGATCTGAGCTCACCCTTCTTCCATCAAATCCCCTGTCAGCTGGCCCAGGAGTTCGTGCCATTATTATCCCCCAAACAAACACCACATAAGGAAAACTTTTGCTCAACGACAAGGAAAGGTAACCACACAAAAAGCTACAGGGAAGCAGGAAGGGAATAGACTTGCTGTTGGAAGACACTGGCTACAAGTTTGCACTTCCAATCTGTGGAAACAAGGGAAAGGAGCAGATTAGCTCTGTTTTAATGATGGAAATATGCACCTGTCTAGCATCCTCTTTTGGCACTTTGGACCAAACTGCAGCCCTAAGCAGGACCTTTCAGTCAGCCCCTGTGGCAGACAAGCTGGCACAGTCAGATCGCATCAGGTCTGAGTCTCATTTTAGCCCTGTTCTCCTTTCTATGATTTACTGTGGCTGGTGCATGCCTGGAGACCCTGTCATCCTCCATGCGGGAAGCAATCCATTACGCTGCTTGCCTGTGCCACCCCCACCTAACTGCACATCACCAGGACTTGGGATTAATAGAATAAGGATGGGCTGCTGGAGTCGCTGCAGGATCAGCCTCATTAGCAGCATACTTTCCCCATGTGGTCAGGTCCCAGCTCCTTATCATGTGCCTTCTGCAGGCAGCCCCCAGCACTAACAGCCCTCTACTGACAGCAGGAGTCAGCCAGGATCCTGGGTCCTGCCCATTCCCCTTCTCCCCTCAGTGATGCTTCCCAAGGCATGAAGCAGGGGTGACTGGGTTACTCCCTCTGCACTTGATCATCTGCCCCAGCAAATATCCATAGCAACAGAGGTGAACTGCCCTTAAAACACTCCGAAATCCTTTCCCTTTAGCCAAAGCCTGTTATGGAAAAATAGGAAGGCAAGATGGGGACGCGAGCTCTGAGGGTACCCACACACATATAAAGGCTCCTTAATAAGCCTTCAGAGAGTCCTGGCGACAGGACTCCTGCTCACCCCAATCCTGTGCTAAGCCTTGGTGTGCTGTCCAGGCAGACAGGGAATCCACATCAGCCTTTCATGCCTGGCTTCCCTCTGCAGGAGACCTGCTGGACTCAGACAAGACCAGCACATAATGATGAATATATATGAGAGAAGAGGAAATTATACCTTTTAAAGACATCAGTAACTCCTGAAGCTGGTAGCTTTCAAACTGTGAATCCACAGCCTCCAGATAGAGCAAGGAGGGGTGTTTGAGGACATCTTTAAGGAATTAAAGGATAGTAAATTTGCTTTATAGGTGCCCGTGCCCCCACTGGGGAAGAAAACAAAAATCAGGTTAAGCTAAGAGGTTCAAAAGTACAACTTTATGTATCTTATATACGATGGGATGCTCAGCTACCTAAAAAACAGCAATGAAAGATGCTTTTAATGAAAAAGGCTTCTCATGGCCAGGGTGCCTCCTGTACAGAGGAGAGCAGCTCTGCAGCCTCTGTGGAGCAGCACGAGGAGTGCTCCATCCCCAGCGGCCCCACTTGTACACCATGGACAGCTATTAAATACCAACCTAGAAACACTGTGGAGTTAACCTGGGCACCCGCATGTCGCAGAGCTGAAATTCAGCTGGCAAGGACAGTTAGCAGCTGAATGCCTTGGCTCAGCAGTGGCTGTGTGCCCAGCCATTCAGACTTCCCCTGCCTTATTCCAGAAACTCTGCTGTGGCGAAAAAAGACTTTAAATTGAAAAAGGGTGGATGGGAGGTGAAGGGGGGCTGCACACAGCAACTTCCCACCTCAACAGCCAAGCATCCTGCTGCTGGTCAGACCTGCTTAGATACGTGGGGAGGAGGAATTTGATGATTTCTCTTCTTTGAAACTGCAGTTTCCATAGGGCTTTCATCCAACACCGAAGAGAAAAATCCCACATCCCCTCAGATGCCAACTTTCCGGAGCATTTCTCTTCTCCTTCTGCCCCCCACCACTGCTCTGTGAAGTTACTTCTTCCCAAATTTAGCCAATGTCTCTAGATTTCAGCCCCACTTTAATCCATCACTGGGCAGCCCTTCAAGGCTGAAGCAGTGTTCTTATCCCAGTCCAGAGTTTTCTGGACAGGGATCCATGTCACAAAAGCCACTGATCATCACTGCCAGTGGAAACATCACAACCTCAATCTGCTCTCCTGTTTGAAGTGACTTGGTTTCATTGGTGCTCTGAACACCAGGAAAAGGGCACTGAAAGTTGCTGCACTGCAGGAAAGCAGAATGAGAGCCCTGGCTCAGCCCGGGAAGAGCTCCAGCACTGGAGAAAGCAGGCATCACAGGGGCCTGAACACAGATGCGTGGGCTGTCCAGCCTTCTCTTTCCATTCCCAAACACCGCCAGTTCCAAGGACTAAATTCACCCTTTGCAGTTAAACCAGAGCTCCATCGACTGCAGTCAACTGCAGGCCCTGAATGTGGTTTGACATCCTGGGGTGGTGCAAGTTGGATGGATCCTCTCCCTGCACCCCAGACAAAAGCAAGCAGAGGGTGCCTCCAGCAGCACTCAAAGGATGTTCCCTTCAGTGGCACCAGCTGCAATTCCCATGGGTGTGCTGCAAGCTGAGGTGTCAGACAGGAAAGCAGAGGTGAGGGATGGGGAGTAGGAAGGCTCCCAGCCACGGTGCCACTTGACATGGCACCAAGCCCGCTGACCAGTCCTTTTCCCCTCCTTCATTCCCGCCTTTCAGCCATCCAGCATAAAACGCTGCCTTTCCTTTTTCACTCTGCTCATGGCCTGGCTGCCTTTCAAATTCAAGGAGAAAAGTATTTATCTGCTGGATGAATGATGACATCCGGCCAAACCCCAGACATGCCATCGCGTCGGATCCAGCCCAGCCGTCTATCACAGCTCTCATCTCATTATTGGTATGGTGGCAGCTAGCCAGCACTGGGAGCTCGGGAAAGGGCTCCCACCAATCTCTCCAGAGGAGAGAGTCAAGGACTTTTATTAATTAGCATTTTGAATTGTAGCTAATAAATACCCCTCTGGCATTCAGGCTGGGATAGGAAAAACAACAGAGATGTCCTTGAGATGCTATAGCATTTTCCTACTGGAGGCAAATGGACAGGAGTCACCCCCTAAGTCATTCTACTGGATCCAGTGGTGCATCACCCAGAGCTGCTCAAAGGACACTGTAGGATGTACCCGAAGATGAACCCCACAACACAAGCACATCCTTGGGACTGGAGTCTGGGCTGGTGCCTCTGCTCCCCTTGTCTGCCAGAACCAAACCAGGCAGACCACAAGGGACATGGCACTGATCGCTGCTTGGTCAGGCAGCCAGGAGCTACACCTTCAAACACAGCAGAGCCCAGAGCTGCACCACTCTGGGCCTGACACTCTGCTCGAAAAGGTCTCTACATCTGAATCTGCTCCTTGTTCTGGCCACAGCCCCCACTCCATCTGATTTCTGGCTCAGCCTACAAGACAAAATAAAGGTGAGGAAAGTGCATGCCAGACTGGAGCTGCCCTTTAACCCACCATGTATGTGGGTGCCTCAGCTACCGGCAGGTTCAATAGCTGACTCCTTTTGCAAAGCAGCTCACCCTCTTATCACACATGGCTCAAAGACTCACGCACAGACATCCCCCCTCACAAAAAAGACCCAGGGGCTGTTAACACCGTGATAAACCCCCACCCAATGTCCTTGCAAGCTCATCTTTAACTTGTGTCTCTTGCTTGTCCTGGAGCTGCTGCCTTTGCTAAGGGATGAAGGACAGGGTAGCAGGTTAAGTGGTGAGCAATAGCTGGGCAGGACAG
Source organism: Psilopsiagon aymara (assembly GCA_024733675.1). Classification (NCBI taxonomy): domain Eukaryota; kingdom Metazoa; phylum Chordata; class Aves; order Psittaciformes; family Psittacidae; genus Psilopsiagon; species Psilopsiagon aymara. Next base: position 25,101 of record JANRGW010035964.1, read on the forward strand.
ATGACAGAGCCAGCAGACAGCAAGCAATCAGTTAATGGGCTCCAGGGCCCTCAGACCAATCTCATCAAGTGACCAGGAACTGCAGCAGGAATGATGACAGGCCAAGCAAATAGAAACAGGAGCCAAAGGGGGAAAGCAGGGATGGGGGCAGGGGGAATTAAGAGAGGGAATGGAAAATAAATGAAAACCCAGGGAGGAGATGTAGTCCACACAATCATAATACTTAACTGGAGAAAGGCTCAGTGTTGCTGCTCAGAGGAGAAAAACAAAATCCCTTTATCTACCTCCACACCCTTCCAATACAGAATGATGTCAAATCAATTTACCACCTTTCCTCTCACAATTAATCAAGCCTCCTCCATTGCTCAACCTTTGGTAGAGCTGCACATCATGTCACATGCAGCATAAAAAGAGAGAGCACATAGCGGGAGATGGAGGCAGCTGATCAGATTTATTCTGCTTGTGATTAGTAAGAGATGGGTGGCTCCTGTCCAAAGCAGCTCACAGTCACAAGACTTAGAACCACACAGAGTTGCGTAAGGCACGCGAGATTCCTTGTAAATGTTCCTTGCTTTGCAAGGGAAGACTCTGGAGTGTTGTTATGGATGGGGCTCATGGACATGGTTAAGGGAAAGGGCCTTTCAAATGAGGCAGAGGTTATTAGTAGCCATGTGAAAAGAGGCTTTCCAGACTGACCATGTTTCTGAAACAGGCATTACAAATAGAAAGAAGCACAGGAGGAGACCCACTCTTCACAGGGTCCCAGATAATTGTTTCCACTTCCCCACTGGAGAACGCTATGCCAGGAGTTGGCTGAATAGATTGAGGCGTCCACCTTGAGCTGCACAGCCCCATTCCCTCTCCAAGAAGGTCTCCAAATCCCAGATCTGTGACTCATGCAGGGAACTGCCGGTGGACATCAGCCTTCTGGATACCAGTAAGTTTAAGGCAGTTTGTGTTCCATCACCACTGTGGAAGTGGCAGCGGCAGCCACCCAAATAACTTACTCTTTGGGGGGCGTCAAGTCATCGGGTCTTGTCTCAAAGAACTGGAGAACCTCCTCGCACTGGGAGATGTAGGGAGGCAGCTGGATCAGAGCCTGTGGATGAAACAGATACCCTGGTGACGGGAAGCATTAAGACTGTGCAAGGAGCCAAGTGAGGACAGGCCTTCAGAGCACAGGGGACTGGGTCACGGCACCAAGCTCAGCACCCATGTGATTCCCGGCACACAGAAGTGTGGAGCCAGGCTGGGGAGAACTACAGCAAACACACACTGGAGTGGAACAAGACCAAGACAGCCCCAAGTGACACCCACCGCACCCCCCCTGCTGCAACTGAAGACTAAAGGAGAGTAAGCAGAGATTGCCCAGGCCCTGCTTAGCCAGCTCCATCCTTTCGGAGGCGTGTGCCCTCACAAGGTAAGAGCCATGGGGACATCCATCCCAGCATCCAGCCTCCCAGACATCACAGGGTTCAGTTTCCTAGCCGTGCTGTGCGCATGGAGCCATCAGTGTCTTGAAAGGCTGGGCAGTTTACACATGGCAGACTCTTAGTAGCATCAGCCCTGACCAGCACACCCCAAAAATGTTCCATTGCGTGATGGCAGCTCAGGAAGAGGCAGGGAGAGAAGCAACTGGAGACTAAAATGCAGATACCATCTTGTCATGGCAAGGCCTGGAAGACTGCTATGCATGTTGTTGAATGGCAGGAGCTATAAGCTGCCTTTGCTTTCCTCCTTTCCTTCCTAGGAAGCCCATTGCAAAAAGACAGGCTTCAACGGTGTGACTTGCATGGTGAGAGTGTGTGCGTCTGTGGGAGCTGGGGGCAGGGTCTGCGACAACAGTATTTGCCTTGGGCCAGAGCTCTTGTAGATCCTCTCCATCGTGGGCTGCAGCAAGGGCTCGGTAGGGAAAGCAGGATGGGCAGCTGTCTGACAGAGCACCGCCCTGGGCTCTGCTCATGGGAGAGCAGAATCACAGATTGTGGTGGCTGCAAAAAGTAAAAAATCTCCATGTAACTGCAAAAGGGATGATTTGAGATTGGAGGCAGTGCTGCAGCCGGGTCTGGAGCAGATGTTTAACCGATTGTCTGCATAATTCCCTCTCCCGTCCATTTGCTGTCACAGCAGTCTTGTGACAGGGGTGTGGGCAAACAGAACCACCACTCATTTCTGTATCAGAGACAAAGCCACATCTGCAAAGCCCTGGGGTTACCACACAGATCAGATGTGGCTCCATGTTGACCTAATTGCAGGCCCCCAAAAGCCCTTCCAGCCACTCAGCACACAGTCATATCCACTGCCAGCACAGCAGACAGTCAGACCACTAATCACAGGCCAGCTGCAATCAAGATCATGTGAGAGGCAGGAGAGAGAAAACCACTCACTCCATAGCTTTCAGGGCCAGGGAAGGACTATTCAAAGACCAAGTTTTGTATGGATGCCATTCGCATGTGGGTACTGTTCCCCAGTTCCAGGCATCCCATGATCTACATGAATAGCGTGACATCTGTCCCAGCTCTGGCTCTGCCACCCAAAGATGTGAACTGGGAGGGCCTTCAGAATGCAACTTTAGGCCATGGTGTCAGAGTCACAGCAAGTCACCTTACCCGCCCTGCTTCCCACAGGCATGAGGTCATTTACTGAAGACAAACAAGCCTTATTGCACTGAAATCCATTGTCTACGGAGTGAGAAGGATTATTCCCTAGTAGCACTTCTTTTAGTGGTCCACCCAGTCATGTTTGGATAAAGCATCACAGCATCACAACTCTTTCATCAATCCTCCAACTAACACATTCTCAAAATCTTTTAGACAGGAGGAAGACCATTTTCACACTAGAGGAAAGACCAATAGATGTAGAGCACAAAGAGAATAAACTGGAGAAATGGGAAGAACTTTCAGATCTCCACTCCACCTTATTCCTGTAGTCATTTGAAGTCTCATTTGGCACTAGTCGCTATTACCAATCGGTCTGATTCTTCTACTGCTCTTCTTGCACCTTTCCTCAAATTGCCACATTTTTCAGTAGAGTGCAACCTGGAACAGAGCCCTTCAGCAGCAAGAGCACTGCCTTGTGAAAGCAGTGGGTCCCTGCCTTGCTCCTCTCACCTACTTGTACCCCAAATCTTACCCATCTTATTTCCAGGTCTCTCCAGAGAAGAAGACACACTACTTCTCCCACAGATGGCAAGAAAGCAAAAGCTTTCTTACACAGTTTTCTGTGGGAACTTGTTCACAACAGATTCACCCAACCCCTCAGCAGGGCCAAGCTGCAGGAGGTATTTTGTATTTCTGTTCTACACCACCACCATCCAAACATCGACTTCCAATGATAAGCACAGCAGTAAGAGTGTGCTCAGGACCCTGTGGCTGCCAACTGCAGCCCAATGTGCCCTCCAGGGACATCTCTCTGCTCCTGCTGACTCCTTGCTCATTCCACAGCTCTGCAGCCATCAGTCTCACACCCACCTTCAGCTCAGGAGCTTTATGGTTAAGTAGCAGCAACTGGAAGGCCAGGCACCGTGTGCACGTCATTACTTGCTAATGCATTAACGGGAGGAGAGAGAGGCTGCCTAAGTGGGTCGTATAATATCAGCCATCACATTCAGTTGTTAAGGCAAATGGATTCATTATATTTTATGCCATTAATGGCATCATTCCGAAGGAGACAGCTGCAGTGTCTTACCACTTAGGGACTTCTTCCCAAAATTAAATTTACAGTTGCGTGCATCTGTATGTAGCTGGCACATTTCAGTGAATCAGAAGACAAGGGGCTGATCATGCCTGGCTGGAGCCAAGTGGTTATTTGCACCATCAGCTTCCCCTATGCTGTGTGGAGCACACAGATCCAAGCACATCTTGCACTACATCTCCATCACTCTGCTCTCATTTGCTATCCTGGCCCGCAGTGGTTTTCACCCGCAGCCTGACTGCAGCGCTGTCAAGATGCGTTTACTAATTCACCTTTATCCTTGTACTTGTTATTCCAGCCCTGACATCCCTTCCATTGGTTTGGCTGATTCCCAAAACCTACAGTCTCTCCCACCATACAAAGCCCACACTGCCCATCCTCCCAGCACTGGCACACCATTATATATTATCAGTCAACCAGGATCGAGCCTGATCAAGGTGGCTGTATCATTGGTTGATGCTATAAACCTCCCCTTACCTTGCAGTACTCATCAATGGGTATCAGACGCTTAACCGCAACATCACGGATGTGACTCCGGCGGAAGAGGATCTTCCCTTAAACAGGAGAAATGGAGAGAGAAGAGCAGGTCAGCACAACACCCAGGAACACTCTCTTGAATCATTTGGTCAGGACCTATTCCCTGTGCATCTTCTTGCCAAAAGCACGGTACCTGAAAAAAAAACCAATGTTCCCTCCCACAGATTAAATACCTTATAGCAATAAAGCACATTTAAAGCAGCAAGCATGCTCAAGGAGAGAAGAGGAAACAATAGCCAGCAAACTGCATTCCCATCTTCTCTCACTGTCATAGCAATGATGGAGGAGCAGGGCCTGCCCAAGCATGTGCCTGATACCTTACAATCTGATGGTATGCAAGTCCTGGGTGTATAAGTCCAGTGGCAAATGCCAGCCCTTGCCAGAGAATGGACATCCCTGTGGCTGCTGGTGAGACCCTTGTTGCAGGGCATCTGGGTCTAGTGCGGGCAGAAGCCAAGCCGGAGAGTTTCTCTCTGTGAAACTCCTGCATTGAACTGGTCCTCGAAGCCAGTGTTGGGACTGCAGCTCTGAATCAGACCTATAGGATTTTCCTTCCTGTCTGGAGTTTATTTGTGTTCTCCATTAACGGGATCCTCTTGCCCACTCTATTTCCTCCCCTCTGGCTTGTGGTACAGGCCTCTTTCCTTTGAAGTCTAATGAGTCCTAAATGCTTCAAGCTGCTTTCACAAAGAACAACTTCTCTGGCATTTAATGAGACAAAAGCCATTAGCAGACAGTGAAACAGATATATGAGATCAAAAGGACTGGTATCTGGTAGGATTTCAGACCCAGCTTCCCAAAGAACCAGAAACTGGCACTGCTTTTGCAATACAATCACCTGGAAAATTGTGGGTTTGGGGGTGGGTTGAGTGGTAAGGAGATTCCCACAGTTCCCCCTGATACCTTCTATACGACAGGAAAGTCTCATCTGTTTTTGTTCCTACTTGGGTTTCCAATTCCACCACCAAACCCAGGGAGAGCAACTGATGCTGTTGTCCATGCAACCCCTTCACTTATTACTGAGGTCACCATGGGGCAATCCAGAAACTAAACTCCCCTCACAATCAAATACCAACATACCCTCTTTGCAAGCAACACGAGAACAAGGAAGAGCACTCTGGAGAGTCACACAGCCCTTGGATGCACCATGACTAGTTTCAGCCCTACAGCAAGCCACTGCAGGAGCCATGGCATTGCTGGATGGTACCAAGCTACCCAAGAATAGGATGTGGTAAAATGGCTGCACACTTATCACAATTTTAAAACCAGGGCTGGGTCACCCCCCTGCTCCTCCCTCACTTGTCCAGGATCCAGAACACGCATGACCTGTGCATCCTGCCAATGCATTTTTTGAGCAGAGCTGAACTAAGCCAACCCAACTTCAGCTTGCAAGGAGCATGAATCAGAAATTTATGGAGGAGCCAACTCTCCTGCTAGGCTCAGTTAATGAAGAATGCCTTCTAAACAGGACTGTCCAAGGGAACATACAGCAATCATACTCAGTACTAGCTCTGTGCTTGCCCTCCGGTGAAAAGCATAGGGTCAGGCCAGCTCATACCAGAGGGACTGCTTCTCATTTATGTCCTGTTGACAGCGAGGGCCTGAGACATTCATGGTGGGAAATGCTCTGCTCTGAAATGCACTTCTTCTCGCAGCCTGCCAAAGCCAAGTCTGGCAGTCTTTATGATATAGTGAAAAGAAAATACCCCTCTATTCAATCTGTCTTTTGGATTTTGAGGACGAGTAGCCTGGGAACACAGAAGTTGTCTAGAAAGCCTGGGAGCAACAAGCAGGTAGGAGTGCCTTTCTTTGCCTATACCAATTAATTTTATCAGACAAGCAAATGATCCACAGTTTTCCCTTCTCACCAGCAATTGTGGTGTATTTGCTGCCTACTTGTCTATTTGAATGATGATGTTTAAAAAGACGAATGGATCACAATAGTTTTGTTGGCAATTGTTTAAGGAATAGCTGTTTTGCTTGTATGTCTGCCAAAATTAGAACACTAATGGGTGGGTGCATTATAAATGTCTGAAATAATAAGCTCTGGGTGTGGGAATATTTAAATGTTCAACAAACAGATGCTAGTGAATAACAATAAAAAGAATATACTTTTGGGGAATAAATGCATCACAACAACTGAAGTGATCTTACATGAGCCCAGGCACAGAACATATGAACCAGCAGGAAATCCAGCTCTTCTCTTGATTTGCTCTAGACCTCATATTTTTCAACAAGGAAGTTTATTTTCTAACAAAAAGCTGTTCTTTAATCAAAATGCCTAATTAACATAATTGCAGACCCTTCAGTGCTGCCAAATACACTATCTAAATCGTTAGTGGAAAGGCAAGAGAGTGCAGGAAAATACTTCCCTCTTGGAAGGGAAAGATGAGCAACTTTCTGGGTCAATGAGATGCAATATTTTCCTGAGCACTTTTCCTTAGACCATATCTGCAAATATGTGCTGTCCACTAGAGCTTTTCAGATGGCCAAAGACCATATAATGCAAGAGAAATGCATGACATCATTATTCATCCCATATGTGCACCCCTCATTGCTGCAGCTCCAGGGAACACAGCGAAGCCAATGGTGCTCATCACCCACACCTCATTCTAAGTGCTCTCTATTATACGCTGCTTTGCTGCCTCCAGGAGCTTGTAACAATTCTAAGCTCAATGCTGGATTACTGCCCTGCTAATTGTCCAGGAGGACTCTCTTCCTCCTACCCACAGCACCTACTCGGTCAAGACTGGACCAGATTGAGGTCTCGTATTCTATGCTTCATGCCAAAGGGGAGGAGAAAGATCATGATTATATCCTCTAGCAGAAAAGAGGGAAAAGTCTCTGGGATTTGATTTTCCAAGGTAAGGTTTCCCACTCGGCTGAACTGTTCACTCAGTAAACCTGCAACATGAGATAATACAGAATGACAACAAATGGGGAGCAATCTCAGTTGCCTTTGTAGTATCAAGCAAGAGCAAGGACAGCCTTGGTGCAGCTTGGATCCTTGACTCCTGGACACCTCAGCGAGATTTGATCCATTATGAGAAAAATAACTACCAGCTCTACTTTTTCTTTACAAACATCCTCAGACAAGATGTACTTTACTCCTAACAGCCTCATAGTAGTGCTCCTGCCCCCAGCTTCAACATCAGCGTGAGGAATACCAAGAGGAAGACATGTGAAGGAAGGCAGTTCTGGACATCTGGCTGATTAGTGAGGTTTTCCATGAGCAGGTAGGGTCAGTGCTGCTGCCGGCTCCAGTTCACCAGCTTCACACTCTTGCCGGAGCTCAAGCATTCAGAAATGATTGGATTTTGTTATCTACACACCTAATGTTACCCATGAGCAATCACAGCACTTAGTCTCCCTCCAGGCTAGCATAAGAAAGTCACAAGGAAGTGCAGTAAAATACACTGTCCTTTGTACACACAAGCAAAGCTACAGAGGCTGAACCTTTATCACCTGGGAATGTGTCAAGTAAGTTGATTTTGGAAAAAGAAGGCAGAGATAAGGTGCTACTACAGAAGGGCTGTCCTGGCCCATCTCCCAGCGCAAGAAGCACCCAGACAACAGGACACGCTGTCTGCTTTTTCTGGGTCTTGAAAACCTGTTAATACTTACAGGGAAAAAGTGGTGCCTCTGAGGAAGAGGACGGCTCTGAAGACAATCAGTGTTCAAGTTACAATTTAGGAAGTCCTCTTTCTTCAGTAGAATATACAACACTTATTTCAGTGCATGTACTTATTATGTATTATATTTATACACATTCATATGTTTTTATTATTATCTATTAATATTATATTATTAATATAGCTGTAGATGCACTGAAGCATTGCATATGCTTTGCTTGCTATACGTTTGTTACCCCCTTTCCCAGCAGAAATTAGGTGTTTTACATGCATCTGCACTTTAATGATAACCCAGCATTTTGACTGGAGAAATCTGACCAACACAACCCATCCTTCAAACACAGAGGGAATAAAACCAAGGGGGAAAGATCTGAAATATATGCAATTCCTTAAAAGTCAAAGCAAACGAAGATAGCTGTATCACAGTGCTGTCCAGAAGACCCCATCCATCCCTAGTCCCTGTGAACAACCTAGGAAAGGAGCAGAGAAGGAGCGGCAGCTCCTAGCAGAGGATTCACCAAGGGCAAGCAATGCCAATCCTCACTTTGCTGCTCTTGCCCAGGCCCCCCAGGCCCTACACCAAGCTGATGCCACAGCCACAGCCTGCTGTGCTCTTCAGAGACTCCTTTCAAGCAATTGAGGCTCTTGCCTACCCAAAGAAAAGACAAATTCAAGAGGAACAAAGCAGCAGAAGCCACATCTCTGGCTCCCCTTGCTAATGTGAGCATTTGTTTACTTGGTTTATCTCCTTCTTGACCCTGGTTTGTTTTTATAGCTGAGCAAATACCAGTACAGGCACTTCAGCACTAGGGGCACCAGCTGGTTCTCAGAGGGGGAGGAACTGGGGAGGGGGTAAATCTAACAAAAAGGTCTCAACCGACCACAATGCCAATGTCTGACCACAACTGAAGGACTTCTGGGTCAGCAACAAGCATCCTGTCTCCCCATCCCGGCAGAGGGAGAAAGACCTAGCAAGCAGCCTACAAAGGAAGCACTCATGCCTGCTTTTCCCTTCCCCTGTCTGACCCCTTCCCTCCCTTTTGACCTGCCTGGAATCATCTGCTCAAGTTGTCCCAGTGCTTCTGCTTCCTCTCCTTCCTTACCCTGAGCTTTGGGCTGATAGCAGGGAGCTGTCAGTGTTCTTCGCTCTGCTGGGAGGGAAACCTGGAAAACCACAGAGGAGCACCTTGATGCTGTTTCAAGCCACCATCAGTCAGTGGATAGGGCTCACGACCTCCTGGGGTGCAAAGCTCCCCGGTCACAAAGCTCCCAGCAATGCAGCTCCACTCCTCCTTCCTTTCCTTTATCCATGAGCACACTCCTCTCCCTCCACCACTGCTACTTATTTCCATCCACCGTGGCCAGAGGCTCACCACATATCAGAGTTCATCCAACATGATGAATAGGCAGCAAATCCACCCAGCATGTCCCTGTGAGGCTCAGGCCAGCCAGCACTGTGCCACAATAGCTGTTGTCCCAACTGTCCCATGCTGCCCCACCCTAAGAGAGAGTTTTCTCTAAACACTGCCATCCATGGCATGGTTTCCTTCAAAATCCTCCTTAAAACCTTCATTTGTCACAATTCTTACACTCTTTTTTCCTACAAAACCCCACTGTGACACTCCTTTCACTGACACAGGCTGTCCAGGATGCAGGGGGACAATTTGCTGGCTTTTACTCTGCACATCACTGGGCTCAGAGCTTCAAGAGCAAATAACATTGGTGTTATTTCCTACCCAACTGGGCAGGAGGAGGTGGAGGACGGAAATCATGTCCCTGGGGGGCATGAGCTCCATCCCTCATGGAGGAGCACCAGCACCAGCTAGAGAAGGTCCACTGAAGACAGCCCCTCTGCCCGTGAAAACTACTGTGGTGCCAGGAAGCCTTTGCTCTCCCAGGGCTGGAAGAACCCCTTTGTGGCTAATCAAGGCTGCTTTGCTTTGTCTGACTAACCAAGAGCAAAGGGTGCTGCAGCAACTCCAGGGGAAGAGGGGGCTGCAAAGAGCTGCAGTGTGGCCTCCACTGAGAAGTATCAGGAGAGAGCTTGGGGAAAGGGCTGATAAGGAGATGGGGTCTCCTGCAGTGTGAGATAGAGCAGGCAGGACACAAGAAGGGTTAATCCCTCCAAACAGGGTTAATCTCTCCAAACAAACAGATAGGGAAACAGGGCTCTGCAAATCACTCCCTCCTACAGGAACTCTCCAGGCAGAGCTGAAGTTGTATGGGGGAACAATGAGCTGAAAAAAACACTGAGGCAGAGGGATTTCAACCAGCAAAATAGCTGAGGCTCCTCTTGAGCCAAAGGCTGTTACTGGATCTGCAGCAATCTGGAGGGGCAGAGAACCTGAAACACATCACGCTGCCGATCACAGTCGTGAACCCAGCCAGATATTTCAAGAGTGGAAAACCAGCTGTGCCTCTTGCTTTACCCTGACGGACTCCCCACGCCCCACGGCCTCGGAAAGAATTCACTTCTCTGCACCTTTCAAATCACATCCAGATTTTCCCTGGCACAGGTTCCAAACTCACTTCAAAATAAGGCAGCCCCAAATGTACATATAATTAATCCCAGCCTGCGGAGCAGCCAGCTACATGGGCTATTCCTAGGATGGGGAAGCAGGCATGGGAGATGGTGTTTCCAGGAGCCCTGCATTTAGCATCTGTTTGGCAACATCCTGTGCTGTGAGCGTATCCTGGCAAAAAGGAGGGGAACAAGAAAGTGCCTCTGGGGCTGTCCTAGGTATAGCATAATCATGGAATCCCAGACATCTGTGAAATGGAGCTGAACTAAACAGTGCCCCTATCAAGACAGCCCTTAGGATCTCATGGTCTCATTTGAGCACAATGCTCCCAAGGCCATTGTTTCTATGTAATGGGGAAAAATGTAAGGTAGTTTTCTTAAAGACAGCTCAAGGGTCAGAAGTAGAGCACCTGCTCCAGCACAGTAATCTGCCTGGGAGAATACTGTTTGCACATCAGCAGGGTTAGCTGAAACCTTGCAGAAAAGGCAAACATACTGCAAGCGAGCCTGGGACCATACACCCAACAGTGCTACAGCAGAGATGCTCATCTTGCTGGAGCAGAAAATAGTAATTAGGACCCTTGCCCCATCTCCAGCTTAGACGAAGACACAATGCGACTGGGGAAAGTCAGGTACGATAGCTTGAAAAGGGATGAGTTGTTCTCTACCTCCTTCACAGGGCCTTTGTGGGGAGCTATGAACATCCCCACAGTTGTTTTGGGAGAAAAGCCCCGAAGTCTGCAGGTAGCACTGCTGCCCATGCCAAACAGGTTAGCAGGCTGGGAAAGGAGCAGAAAGGAGACATAATTCTGCTTTTCAAAATGATTCCACCAAACCCCATTTCTCCTCCTCCCTTCTTGGGAGTTCGCTATTATCTGTAGCTAAAGCTTCCTAAAAAGCAATTTTACAGCCAAAGTTAGCTCAGCCTCAGGCAACCCCTCCTTGCTGGGGCTCACGTTTCCACTGAAGCAGACTGGCCAGGATCTGCTCCAGGCCACTCAGGCTGTACGATGTTTGGAAAGCTCCACTCTCCTTATAAAAGCTGTTTCCTGAAAGATCTGGCAGAGCCCTTACACAGCAGGCCCAACTGAGCTCATTTGTTTTCTTGGTTCATTCTTTCCTGGGGTCTCCATACCATCATCTCCCAGCCAAAAAGTACGTAACCCTTAGGGTGGACTCCTGCAGGCGAGGATGGAGCTGCCCAGCTCCACATCCCCAGGGCCAGGCAGTGGCAGGGCTCTCTTCTCTCTTGCCAGCTGTATCTGACTCCTCTCCAGGGACCACAGTGGATGCCATGGATGGGCTGGGTGCCATCAGAGCTGTTCTGAGGGGCCATCCACAGCACCACATGAAGCTGAGCAGGCTGTGCCTGCCAGCTCAAAGCCAGCAGAAACAGCCAAGAGTCCACTTCAAATTCCCCTATATGGCGGCAGAGGCAGTTCAGGCATGGTGCAGGAGCATTGCAATGCCCTGCCAGACAAAACCTGATCCCATCAAGATGCGCTATGGGATGAGCATGGTGCCAATGCTCGGGAAGGGACACCCCCTTTGTGCCAAACCTTAAGTGCTCCGCTCTGGAGGACCCAGCTTTATGACTCCATCTCAAATACCCGAGCACGCTGACAGACTTACACATACAGGAGCCTCTTGTGATACCATCAGACACCAACTCTAAGACCCAAAGTCTCTAGAAATTCCCAATAAATCAAATCCTCAAAGTAAACATTAAAAAAACAAAGCAACGCAAAGCAAAAAGGGTTCCTGTGGGTTGGATGTTGTAACTATGGAGTAATTATGGAACTCTTCCCAGTCCAGGAAACCAGCCTGACAGAAAACCCAATGGCACCTTCTCAGGTTGTGGTGGTGACCCCGTGTTCAGAACACTTAGGGGGTTTCTCAAAAAGCCAAAGCTGCCGAAGGCACAGGGTCACAGGAGACATTTTTGCGAATCACAGCAGCCACAATGTCTTAGGTTACTCTACCACGGGCTTCCCAGAAAGCAGTGTACTTTCAGTAAGCCACTGGAGCCAAATCCCCACTGCTAATGAAATTCAGATGCTAAGAATGTTGCTCAAAATGGGATTGGGGCAACCTACAGTACTCACAGAAACTGAACATAATCAACCCTAGCAAGTCTAAGCATACCAGAGGACACAAAAATGCAAAGCTCCTCCATAGGATGCTCATCCTAAGTCCCCAAAACTGCTTTCTTACACAAAAACTAGGCTTCATTTTCCATCAACTTCAACTCCTTTTTTTCCTCCAATGGAAATCCCAGTGACATGCCTCTTAGCAAAAGGGAAACTATTTCAACACCAAGAAGAAACAAATACTGATGAGTGTGCTGTGAGAAGAAGTGCTCCGATCAGGCTTCCCAAGCCCGATGATCACTGCCTTCCAGAAACAGCAGCATCTTGGTGGGAATTTTTTGCAAGTGCAGCATGGCCAAACTGTGCATCCAATTTTTCCAAGTTTCCCTCTTTGCCAATTTGGCTTCCATTTTTCCTCCCCACTCCTTGCTGGCGGGAGTGTGTGTGCAGCAAGAGCTTTTCTGCGGTATTCAAGTCAGGTGTGCTTTGCTTTTGGTAATGTTACAACGCAAGGACAAGCCCGAATCAGAAATGCCTCTATGGGAAACCCAAACAAGAGTCTCTTGCTCAGAAAGGGACATAAATGGTTTTCTTCATGGCAGTCAGAGAAAGTAAAGCCCTCTAAATGCCTTTCTGGACTAGAAAAGCCAGGAGGCAGAGGACAGCACAAAGGGTTGCACTAAATGGACCTGACAGTCACTGGAAGTGATTATGGTATCGTGACATTTCTAAATATGCCCATTAGCTACTTGGGGGCTGGAGAAAAGACAACTCTGTGGTCAAAGCCATTAGCTATGGGTGCATGAAAGATTCCCAGGGCCCCCTCAGGCTGGGTTTTTTTTTTGCCAGGCATGTTAGGATTCTTTTTTTCCCCATAGCACAGCACCAAAGGGCAGCCACAAGCAACCCCTCACATCAGAAAGACTGCAACAGACCATGGCATCTGTTCCTCAAGCACACAAACACTCAGCTGTACACTGGGCTGGGAAGGCACATGTCATGCCACAGAAATCCTGCCTTTGAGCAACCAGCCCTGAACATTACGGGAAGAAGCCAAGGCTGTCAATCAGCTTGATTTAACATGTGGAATTCAATTGTTATTTCCTTCTCTCTGGATGGCCCTTTGAGTTGCACGGGACAGGAAAAACAGCATATGAGCACTTCCTTGGGGAGCCTCACACCATCCTCAGGCCAGTGCTGTGCTGGCCAGGCTCCTTCTGAAAACAAGCACGCTGGTGCCAGGTTGTTCCTGGCTAGCTGTGCTAGCAGGGTTGCTTAGCTATAGTCTTCCACTAATGACTTGTGGAGGGACAGAGAATGACTGAGGGGTTCAATACTTGCTGGCCACATTGCTAGCAAATATAGATGCATTAACAGACAAGGCCAAGAACTTGCTCAGATGGTTCAGTAGATAAGAGCTAAAGCACATGTATGCTCACACACAGACTGGGAAAAAGCTCCTGCCATGACAAATCGAGCACAGTTTTTGCTGGAGCCCACTCTCCTACCTGGCAGAAAGGGGATGATCCTTTGCTTGGGGTCTTTCTGCCCTCCTTCCATCGGAAACTTGTCCAGCATTTGCATCTAGAACAGGAAATGCAAGAGAGGTGATTAAAGTCAGTGAATAACTTAGACAACACAATGCCACTCTAAGGCTGGTTCTCCTAACCAGCAGTGTGCTGAGACATTGTGCACAGCACCATTAGCCAAAGCACAGTGACTTGCAGCACCAAGGTAAACATATCCAAAGCAGTGCTGGAAGCACAAGACCTTAGCATCATCTCCACTCTTTCTCACCACCGATGTTATTCATCACTATAATTTTCCTCAGCATGGGTGATTTATGTAACCTGCACTTCTGAAACTATTAAGTTTCATCCTGATGGACCTCGGCCACTAGATCTCAGAAGCTCCTCAAAAAAGGCACATTTTAAGCTTATTAGCTCAAGCATAGCTCAGCACTGACACAGTTCCTGAACTACAATCGACTTGGACTCACAACATCAATTCATGTTTGCCTGCAAAAGGCCATAAAGTTAGACATCAGGTTTGGGGAACACTTTGTGCTACACAGGCTTTGAGGGATGAATGTTTTATGGTACCTTCACCATTAAACAAATGATTTCCTGACTGATGTAACTGTACTCAGTACATTTAGTCAGCAAAGAGGTGATAACCACCTCCTGCTCTCGCTGGGTACCTGCACTGGTTGTGTGCACAAGGGCACACAACTTCCTTGCAGCTGCTACGGTGCTTTACCAATGCTCTGGCAGGATCAACGTCCTTAGCATTTGCTTTACTTGATCTTGCTGGAAAACACCATCTGGATTGGACTTAGCACTTTACACAGAGCGGAAGAGGAGAAAGAGCATGACCAGCCATCTATCCAACCACTCAGATATTCCTTCCTTTGGAATGAAGGAAAGGGAGATGCAAACTCTCCTTTGTTTTCCCTAGGGTATGGACCTAAGCTCAGTCTCTCCCATCACTCGAAGAGCTCACTAGTCCCAAGGGTATTTGAAAAGGATCTTGCCCTCTCTTTTTCAAGGTATTGCACTCTGCATAAATAATTAAGTGCTTACAGAAGCACTGCAGACAACCTGCCCTGGGAGTGCCCTGAGCACCAGCGAAGTCCAAACAACCGTTCTCCTCTGACCCAACGAATACTTAAAGTATTTAATGCAGAGAGGAAACCACACAACTGGAGAGCCAAAGCCATTGATCCTACCAGAGGCATCTGCAGGCAGCCCTCACCCAGGAGGATGGGAAGCACCGAGCCCCTGGCTGCACAAGCCATGCTTCCTCCTGTTTGCTGCTCCACCACCTAAGACTGGGAGCCCCTTCACCACATGGAGTCCATGCAGGGCCAAACTCCAGAGTCCCAGCACATCCTGGGAATGTGTCCCACTTGGCTCCCTGATTTTCATGGCTCTTGTTCTTTGGCACCTATTTTTCCACATGCTTTTTAAAGGTCTCTGCCCCTAGCTAAGGGCTGTGGACTCCTGCTAGGCATGAGCTTGTTTAGAGCTCTGCAACACTAAAGCTAAGCACTTTTTGTCAATATAGTCCTCTGCACATCCAATAATTGTTTGCTTTTTTCCCTTGGATCTCAAATGCACTAAGATAAAATTCTTGAGGTTTGGTGGAGAGGGGGCAGAAGGAAGGAGGTATTTCTCCTACTTTCTGAGAAGGAATAAAAACCTCCCCCAACACTACCAAAGACAACAGGAAAACCAAAAGAAGCTCTCAACTATTCTCTTCAAAATGAAAACGAGATAACTCAAAGCCAGGATGACACTGAGCACAAACGGACTGTGTTTACAGCTGCTTCTCAAAACAAATTTGAGGGAGTTCATAACAAAGCAAATGACTCCAGACTCAGCAGTAACTGGTGACTGTGGTGACGTTACCAGCAGCCACAAAGCAAGCAGAGCACGGATGAGGGAGGACTTGCCTCCCCAAGGCACTGCAGGCTCCCAGGGCAGCACCACTTCCCCAGCCTTTCTGGGCATGCAACACCCTCCTGCTCTTCCCTCAATCCATGAAAATAAAGGATGACACCATATCCCCGTTACCCTGTAAAACACCCATGTTGTGCTACAGCAGGGAGGTGGGGAAGAGCTCGGGAAAGCTTGTGACTGGCAAAGGGTGAGCAAAACAAGTCACAAATGCTGCACATCTGATTGCTGTTAAGCAACACAATACTGGAGTCACTGAAAGCTTTCCCCTCCTCTCAGCTTTGAACCAGAGCTGAGGATCTCTCACTCTCGGCAGTACTATGAGCCTACAAGGCAGGAATGGTGCAAGCTGTGCTTTCTCCCATATGCACGTGCCTGGGCTGTGCCCCTGGCCAGATCTACTCCCAGCCATGTGATCCCACCAAACCCAGCCAGAACTTCAGCCCGTTTCTCCATTTCCTTTTGCTTCACCAAAAGTGCCTCTTGTTGTGGCTCCGCAGGGAGCAGGAGGCGGTGTGGGGCCATCTTGCTGCAGGCATCCTTCTGGAGCATCACCCCAGCCAGACCAGCACCTGAGCTGCCTGCCATGGGTTGGCACCATTATGCCTGTGCATCCATAAGCTGCTATCTCTTCTCTTGCTGGAGGGAGAAAAATAGGTTCCAAGGTGCCTGGAGCCCCCTCTAACACACACAGAAAGGAAAGGTAGAGAAGGAACAAGGCAGAGGGGTCGGTCACATGGACCCTTCCAGCCTGGTTGCCACATCACGCAGCTCCAGAGAAGGCAGCAGCAAATACTAGCTCATCAGTTTTACACGGAATAAGCCTGTGGTTGAAGAACAGCTAAAAATCCCACTCCAACAAAAACAACGCTGGTGCCACAGCAAGCAGCTTGTGCTAGCAAGACACAAGAACACACATCTGCAGAATCCAGCCCACGGGTCATGGGCTGATGGTTTTTCTGTAGCACTACACACACAAAAGAGGACACAGAATAGCGATGGGAAAAGGTCAGCACCAGACCTAAGAGGAGCCACCAGGAAGCCAGAGGAAGCCAGCTGGCAGGGTTCTATGCCTTGCATTCCCTGTATCCTTTCTGGTCCATCTTGCTCCCACTGATTTTGCAAGATGGGGACTACAGCACAGGTTGTTACACTGCTCTGCCCCAGGGAAGCCAAGGAGAGCAAGCACAACTCTGGAAGAGGGCTGGAGGAAGTATGAAAGTGCAGCAACCATAAGCGCTAGGGGAGGGACACACAGGCAGCAGAAGATGGTCTGCAGAAACCAAGGCAGGGCAGGGCAGGATTCCTGGGAGAGCACCTTTCTCCCTGGTCACAACAGGGAAATGCACTCCCCAGCCAGCAAGGAACTGTGGAAAGGAGGTGGTTGGCATAGGAAGACTCCCACAAATCCTCTCAGCAGCAAGGGTTTCCATCCAAGCTCCAACAAGACTGCTCACATCACATTCCCAGAAGGGAAGACTTGCCCAGATATCCAAGATCCCAGGGAGAGGGGGAGACGGGGCAGACAGACACACAGCCTTTGGGAGCACAGCCTTTCCTGCCAAGCACAGGAGAGCAGAGAGAGGCCAAGTCTCACTCTCAGTAATGCACTCAGACAGGTTGGGAAGAAAAATGAAGGCAAAAAGAACAATAACACTATTGTTTCACCCCTTCCAAGATTATTTTTAAATATTTGGACAGAATCTTGAAAGAAGTTAAATAAAATATCGGAGCAGACGCAGTTTGAAGTATTTGGTGTGCTTTGATTCTGCAGGAAGCTGCAGTAATCAGACTTTTCACCCATTCCTTTGCAGCAGGGAGGCTGCTCACACGGCTGCAATGGCCAGGGCACAGATACCCGAGCAGCATAGCCAGCTCCCAGCCAGGCTCCGACAACAGCGCATCAGGATAGGGCACGTGGATCCATATTTACCTCCAATTTACCTTATCAATTAGCTGGTTTTCTTATTAACCCAGAAATGCTTGGGCAGTGAGACTCTTTGGAGAGAGCCATCACTAAAGGTCCGTGCACATCCTGGGAGCAGTTGGTCCCCATGGCTGAGTTGCCCATTAATAGGACAGGCGATAACGGGGCCACCCAGGGAGAGGAAGCCTTTCAAGAGCAGCTTTGTATCAACAGCTAACAGGCAGCTTCTTCATTAACAGGAAACACGTAAGATAATATCCTAATTGAATCAATTAAGAGTGCCGCAGGCTGCAGAGGATCCTAGGGAGAGAGGAATGCATATGCTCAGCAGTATTCCCAGGAAGCAGACATTCAGGAAGGTCTTTGCCCAAATAAGAGCTGATGGTGTAATGCCAGAGGGATACATCATGACTATGGTGTAACCCCAAAGCAATACATCTGCTGGAGGACCATGGCCCCAGGTCTAACAGCCTGTGAGCTGGCCCTATTGCTTTCCACATGGATTCAAACTCTAAGAAGTCTGCAAAAAACCCCAACAAACCCTCAAGCCAAGTACCAGTAGGTAATATGTGTGTCCTCGCTTTGCTGCTTCTCCTCTGTTCTCCATCATAAAGTGGAAAAGCTTTTTCCTCTTAACTATAAATGTGGGAAGGGAAAAAACTCTGTTTTTCATTTAAATCTGACCTGGTGGAAAGAAAAATATCAGGTGAAATGTTAAACATAGAGGTCCAGCACTCCCTCGGTAATGAGGAACCAGAAGGGCATGGGATTACTCTTGCAGCAAGTCCTCTGCAGACTGTGGGATTTGCATTTAGAAAGCTGCTCTAAAGCCCAGGCTCTCCATTCCTCAGCTTTAGGGCTTATGTGGCACATACCAGGGTTGTAGAAAAGAAAGCAAGTCTTTGCCAAGTTACAGACGGGATGGTGGTTCACATCATTGAACAGCAAGATATACCAGCACAGGTTGAGGGGTGATGAAATACCCAGGCAAGAGGAACAAACTCTTCCACTCTTGCACAACACCAGGAGCTGATGTTGGAGCCAGACCCCGAGCTGCAATCACAGGCATGGGGTGAGGGAACTTCCCCCCTTCTCTTATCAAGAGGATTTGCTTTGCCTGCATGACAGTGGTTCAGTGTAAAACCACATTCCTCCTTCTTGGTCTAGTCAGTGAGAGCTGACCTAATCCATGCCTGCACCAGACATGTCTGTTATACAGAGCAGAGAAGTCAGCTTTTGACATACCCCAAAAGGGAAAAAAAAGAGTTCAACAAAAGGCTTCAGAGTCCAGCCGAATGCGTAGCAGCAGAATCACAGGAGACTCTTTGTGAGAGCCACAGCCTCCCCGCTGAGGGAAGGCAGCCGCTTGCCATGGGGAAAGATGGGTCCATGCCAAGCCTGCTCTCATCCCGCAGTCCTGAATCACCATTGGCCCCATCCCTCATGAGAGGGGGAGTGCTACAGGCAGCCAGGCACACCACACGCCACGTTTTCCCTGGGGTGGCAAACTCCAAAAGGGGACATTCATATGCACCGCTCACCCTGCTCAGTAGGGCATCAGTCAGGTCTCCTCTTATGAGAAGAAAAGTCCTCCTCACACCTGATCCACTGATGGACAGCATCCCACTGTTCCCCAGATGCAGTGGGAAAGGGACGCAGGTCCAGCAGTTGCCTGCTGTCACAGCAGCACCCTGGCCCCACAGGGATGTGATGAGGGACATGCCTATGTGCTGAGAATCAGAAACCTTGCAGATCAAAGCACCCGTGTGCCTTGGAGCCAGCTGGCTTGGGCAACATCTGCCAAGCAGATAGTCTGGGAAAAAGAACATCTGGCAGCATCTCATAGACTACTGATGATTAGTGTCTGCGATCCCACAAGAGGCATCTTCCCTGCATCCACATGGACTGTCTGTGAAGACACAGCGGATGAAAATACAACAGCACAGAAGATGGAAAGACCAACACAGAGTAAGCTCAGATCCCAAGTGCGTGATGCGGAGCAAAGGAGGTCAAGCCTGAGAAAGGACTCCACTGGTGCGACATCACGTAATGCCCATTCAATGGCCAAAGTGAGTTGGGCGTTCAAAGGCAGTAATGGGAACTGAAGAGTGGCACAATTGAGCTGTTTCCAGACAACCACCATTTCTTCATAGTTCCAGCTTTTCTGGGCAAGGGATGAGTTAAAGTGCATTTTACACATTACCACCCAGAGGGAATCCTGATCCCCTCAGCATAGGAAATGGCATCACAGAGCCTGGATTGTGAAAAACTGATGGAAAACTTTAAGCACCACTCAGCAATAGACAAAAAAGAATTAACTGAGGTCAGAGAAAAAAAGCACTACACAAATTGGCAGCAGCTGCTAACTGCAAGAGAAATTTCCTAGGAAATCACAGGAAGCATTAGAAAGAGGGAGACACTGATGCCTGTGAAGCACTCACTGACATTGCACCCGTAGAACAAAGCAGCCCCTGGCCACCACCAGCCCTGTGCTACCCCAAGTGCTTGCTCATAAACCACACAGACCAAAACTGGGGAGGAGGTGGGCTCTGCCTGCACACAGCGGCTCAGAGGATGTGGCAGTTTTACATCCCTAGGTTTGGTACAAGTGCAATGGTCCTCCAAAAGCAATCAGACAAAAAGCTTCCACTGCCCAGGACAGGAGATGTTTCTAGCCTGAGCACCCACTGATTCTCTGAGCTCAGCTCCATTGTAAGCAATTGAGACCACAGTGGGCACTGCATGCCCACCAGGGATGTTGGGATTCCCAGCAAAGGACACGCTCAGCCCTAAGCACTGAACCTCTAAAAGTCTATGTATAAGAAGAAGAAGTATAAGAAGCTTCAGTATAAGAAGCTTCCTGTTTTATCATCCAGCCTTGAACTTTAAACCTCAGAAATCCCTAAAAGTTTATCATGTTTATAAGTGATGATAGATTGGGACTTTCTAGTCTCAGATATCACCATCGTAATCAACACTATGTGCTACTTGCAGCAGACGGATGAAAGAGAGAGGCATGAAAGGAGAAAGAGAATAGCCTCATCTCCAGATTGATGTTTCTGGTCAAGCCAGGTCCTGCTCTCACAGCCGTCTGTGTCTGTTCTGTGCCCATTCACAAGAGCATTTCCAAGAGCATTTTAAGAAAATAATTTTTTAAAGACATTTGAAGTCTGTGTGCTTTCAAAAGCAGCAAGTAGCTGCAGGTACCCACTCTGAGGCACCCAGAAAGGAATGAGAGGACAGACAAAGATGCACCTACCCAAAACCCAGTTCCAATAAAGCATTGGGTGAGACACCCCAAGACAGTGGGATCCAAAATTACCACCTACTTTTGGTCGGCCCAAACAACACCTGAAGAGCACTGCTTGCTTTCCATCCTTTTGTAAGCTTGTCAAGAAAGTAATTCAGAGAAACTAAGGAGAGAGTTTAGTGTTTAAAAGAAGAAAAAGAAAACCTCAGATTTGGAGAAGAACAGCAAGCTGTCTCCCATTTACAGGCTCCTCACATTGCTGCTGATCCCCCTGTCTGCTTCTTGGCTGATTAAAAGGCATTGTTCTTTACATACAGTTCATTGGGGCTGAATCCTGGAAGTCATCATTCTCTTTACTGTACTTTACTAATCCATTTTCCATTTAATTTCTGATAATTGCAGCCTCTAGATGGCATTGGGTAGGCAGGTCCCAGGCTGCACAGATGAGCGCTGAAAGCTGCAGCACTCCCCATGCAGGCACCACGAGCAGAGCATTAACATCACCAAGCAACTGGTACAGCATCCATAATTCACCACCGCGACCCAGCCGTGGGAAATGACTCTTGCCGGTAGACGTGCTTGGGAACAGAGCAGCAATACCCGGTGTGGTCTGCACCGCTTCCTCTTCCCCATCCCGTCCATGGGAACATCCCTCCAGCACAGCCAGGACTGTGTCACACGGGAAGTACCCCTGGAAGGAGCTTCAGCATGGGAGCTGGGAAGAGCTGTGTCCCTTGCCCCAGGCTGGTGACAAAGACCACAGAACCATCCCCATAACCACTACTGGAGCTGTCACAGCAGCGTCATCCATAGCGAAGGCTGCAAAGACAAGTCATGTTCTCCCACATCCTCCTCTCTAGCATCCCATACTTGGAAGATTGGGAAGTCACGAGATTTAGTTTCTGTTGTGGAAATGGAAACATCGGCAGAGAAATACCAGCACATTTGTCCCTTTCATGTGCTGAGCAGCCGAGGCATAGCGAGGGGGAGGGCTGTGCCCAAATACTCCAACCAGATCTAGTTTCACATCTAACAGAGTGCTTCATGCCAAGAGGCAGCCCTCAATCAAGCATTGCAATGGCAGGTCAGACAGACCTTTTATGCGTGCCACCCCACTCGGAGCTGCACACTTGCCAAAACCTCAAGATGTCTTGTCCCTAGCTTCCCCCCCAAACAGCTCATGATGTGATTTCTCTTTGATCCTTCCCTTCCCCAAAACCTTCCCCATTCCAGATAAGGAGAAGCAGACCAGCATACATTCTTTCCCTGAAATTAATGCAAAGGTTTCAATCTGTGGCAGGCCCAAACGTGATGAGACAAAGAAGCTACAGGCAGGGCTGCAAAAGCTGCAGTCCTACCACCTGGGAGAGTGCTGCTGGTCAGAAACACCAGCCTCAAGATCCTCCTCTTGCATAAGACTTCTTGCTAACTATTTTCTTTGCTGTTCCTTCCCTAAATACAAACCCCATCTTTCAAGCAAGCACAGTCAGCAGAAAGGCCAACGTGGAGAGCTTTTCATCTCCACCCAAGGGAGGATATTCTGCTTGGGCTCATGGTGGTGTACATCAAGAACAGCTCCATGGCAGCAAGTGCAATTATGCAGGTAGAAAACGGGACACTACAAACGCCTGAGGTTTAACTGCCAAAACCAGGGTCTCCATTTAAAACAGGTAAGCCTTAGCCCTTAGCATTTACCATGCTTCTTTCCACCCTCTCCCACCTGATACAAAGCTCACTGTCTGGCAGAGACAGAAGCTGGTGGAAACCCTGGGTGAACAGCCCCATGGACAGCAGAAACCAACCCAGCTCCGGCTCGAACACACCAGTATCCCCACAGCATCCCCACCCCACCCCAGCAGCAGTTTCCCTCATGAAGCACGCTGCCCTTGCATTCCTCCATTGACAGAAATGCTGGGATTTAAAGATGCCAAATTCATTGGTGCCCAAAGTCCCAGGTGAGCAGAAGCCTCTGCAGACTGCACAGACCCACAGCCACAGAGGAGCCTGGCACTGCCACCATCTGCATGATGACAGGAGAGGACTCAGACCACTTCTAAGTTCAGCCCTTGCCAAAGGGATGGAGCTTGCCAAGAAACTCTGTTTATTGCAAAACCAGATCAGTGCTGTTAAGTGATGTCTGATGGAGGAGACCGGCCCTTGTGGCTTACGGAAGAGTTAATACTGACGAGGGAAGGGTTGAGTGAGCACTGAGCAGTGGAGCTGAGCCATGGGGAGTCCTGTGGGGAGCCTTTGGGAATGCATAAAGCAGGAGGCAGTGCAACTCCAGTGGGAAGAATGCCGTCCTAACCCGGGATATTCACCGTTTGCCAGGGCCCAGAGCCAGCAAACACAGAGACACCGTGGAGGAGCCCCAGCAGCAGGCAAAGCACAGCAACCCTGCAGCTTTCTGTTCACTTAAACACGAGAATGCAGAGTTCACACAAAATTCAGCCCAAGCCACATACTTTGAACTGCACCTGCTTTTTTAGGATCCAGACAGGATAGATTGAAGAATGCCAAGGTTTTTCAGCATAGCTAAACCTCAAAGGAGCATGAACCTTGACAGCATCCTCATCTTAGAGCTCTTCTCTCTCACCACAAAGATAAAACCCGACAGCCTTCAGCCAAATTCACTGATTGATAAAAAACACCACGATTTTGGGGCTTCAAGCAGCCACCTGTTGGCAGGTGGAAAGCAATAGCCCCCACATGGAAACCTCAGAGCTCCCTGGGAACTTTCCAGCAGGATTTATTTCCTGGAGGGGAGCGGAAGTGTGGGAGAGGGAGAGGAGGGGAACTGGAAAATGCTAATGTGCCAAGAAGAAAGACCAGCAGACAAGTATCCGTTTCAATGAACGTTTTGGTTTGAGCAGCAAAACCGAACACCTAAAATTAAAGAGATTTTTATTTTTTCATGTTTCAAGTGACTCATCAGAAGGAAACAGTTTTTTTGCAAAAATTAATAGTGAAAAACCAAGAGAACTTTTTACACATCCTCAACTGAGCTTCTTTCTTTGCTAAAATTTAAACACCAACTTTCTTCCCAACTTAGGGCGAGCAAACCTCACTATTTTGAGGAGCTGCACAGCCTCAGAGCCCGCTTGGCACTCAAAGCCAAACTCAAAGCCTTCTTCAACGGCTGTTTCATCGGCCATTTTCAGTATGTATGGGTGCAGTTAAAAAATATGGGATTGTAACATTCTATTGACTGAGATTGGGTGAGAATGCCACGATTTTGGGTCCCTACCAGAGGTGCTGGTAGTTTCCACACCTCAGTGCTCATGAGGCAGGAAAAGAGCAATGCCTGCTGCCAGCAGTGGCTCTACAGGTAGAAATTCTCAGACAGAGAGTAAGACCCACAACTTACTTTTCTAAGAAACGTTTCCTGCACTTTCCAGCAATATTTATTCATAAAAACCTAAACCGAGCAGAAAATCCCCCCAGATGGAAGCTGCAGTCTGCAAGGCTGAACGCCTCAGCAGTGCGGATGGCTCTGCAGTGCCTGGGCAAGATGTCCATCAAGGTGAAGTTGCACAGTATGGTTGAACCAACTGAACTTCCCTCCTGCAGCACAAAGACAGGGAGAGGTCTCTCCTCCACCCTCCTCCTCATCATTCCTGGAACCCTCCCAGGCTTGCAGAGATATGGGCTGGTTTGATGTCAGCATGGGGAGGACCAGCCCCAGAGGGGTCCCAAACCTCTTTACACTCAGACTGGACACTAAGAGAGGCATTTCTCAGTCTGCTATAGCAAAGTACCTCCTTCCTCTCCAAAAAGGTCAAGTTCCAGAGCACAGTTGATAGTCAGTGATCAGCAGGCTGAGCTTGCAGAGGAAAATCTCCACAAGGAATTCTCTGTGGGGTCCACAACAGCACCTTGCCGATTAAAAAGTAGCTGGTTTGGCTAATTCAATACGCTATCTGCACTGAAAAAAACTCATCGGAATGAAAGCTTTTTCTTGTTCAAACCCTAAATATTCTGTCATCAAAGACAATATTAAAACAATAAATTCACCAACCTTAATTACATTGAATTTAATTTCCAAGATCAAATTTCCACTCTGCCAGGTAAAGACAGGCATCAACATCATTTATAATTCACTGCTCAGTAAATTACCCCTAACGCAAAGGCCTCACGATGTGGTACCAGTAGAGCAGAAAGGCTCAGAGTGGTGAATTGAGACAAGGAAAATGCTGACTCTCCTCGTGCCACCAGCTCACAAGGGAGACCGTTTTCTACAGAGGTTATTGCTCACATTGCAATTCTGGACAACACCAGAATATAGGAGTTACCATAAAACAGGGTGTAGAGCAGTACCCCGCAGCCTGGGGATGTGTGGGATCCACAAGGTTATGGGATGATGGGCAGAAAGCGTGCCATGCACCCAGCAGCACTGGAATACCCCGTGGCAGTGGAGAACCACAGGGTTCTGCAGAAGCAAAGCCGCAGCCACTGGCAGAAAACCATGGAGTCACCATGGCATCAAAAAGGGAACAGGCTGGCTGCTGGAGGCCTACAGCATCCACCCGCTGGCACCACATCTCATTTTCCCCTCTGCATTTTCTGGTTAAGGAGCTTCCCCTCCCCACTCCCGGCTGTCTGGAAGGCATGAATCACAGAGGAAGGGCAGATCCTGCACACCCAGCCTTCTCTTCCTCCAAGGTCTCCCCTAGTCCAGCCTGTGGAGCTGCCTCACTGCAGCTGGCACAGATGGGCCTCCCTCATCCCTCCCACAGGATGCCTGCCACATACCCAGGAAAAAGCCTGTGCTGGATCCCAGCGATGGCAATAAGAAGCTTGACAAGCCTCAAGGCAGAGAGATATAGAAAAAGGACAAAAACATGTGAGGAAAGTAAGAAGAAAGGAGCATCACTTCTCAGATGGAGCAGAGCGCTGGGGAGGTAGAGCAAGTGGTTAAATTCTTCACTTGTCCCCAGGCACATGAGGGAGATCACTGCAGAGGTCTACACCTCACTTTGCAAGGGGACTCCGAGACTGCAAGACATCCTTCACCGAAAGCACTTTTAACAGCCAGTGTGGGAGCAGTGATTTACAGCACTGTAGAAGACCTGTGACATCCAGTGGAAGGCGCAGAAAAGAAATGGAAAACCCAGACTGCAGGAGAACATGTTGCCTCTTTAGCTTTATCACCTCCCTCTGCAAGGGCAGGAGAACCCCAGAGCCGCCATCTCCCTCTGTATCTCCCAGCTCTGATTTCCATCTCTCATTCACCATAAAACTGCACAGATGCTTCCATTTCCCAGATGTCCACAAAATATGTGTAGTGCATGCTATGATCCATTTTACTAAAAACTCAGTACTCTGAGATACAGACTCTTTTGCACAGGTTTACTGCTATCCATCCTCAGCTCTTCCGCAAGCAGCTTGAAACTGGTTTGGTTTGGATGCAGAGCTGCTACTACATGACATAAACTGCAGATCTTTCCACCAGAAAACTGAGCTGCATTAGCTTGATTAAGAATGATTGAGACTCTTTGCATCAGCTCAGACGCACACAAACCTCATCAAAGCCTCTGGCCCCAACCAGCTCCAGGCAGGCATCTGGACACTTCGCTGGAGAGGGGCCAGCAGTGAGCTCCTGCCCTCCTGGGGATGCCCCTCAGCCCTCCCATGAGCGGGGCAGCTGAATTTCCAGGGCTCTTTCATTAAGTAGCTGGGGAGTGGAAGGGCACTGGCTCACCCAGAGACAGAGAGGAGTGTAACCCCTCGCCTTGTGTCACAGGACAACTTTTAAACACATTACCGAAATAACCCCACACCAGGTGGTCAGCAAGGATCTTAGTTCTGTTCCCAAGGAGACAAAACGTTTTAACTCCCCATCTTTCTGCTTCCCCCCTCCTGAGTTACACTCAGCAGAAGATCCCTTGCAGATTGCACCCACCAAGTGATGCTTCAAGTGGGACATACTTCCCCCAGGGCTGGGAAGCAAAGCGCACCTCCTCCAGCTACTCTGCCAAGTTTCCAGAGGGAAGGAGATGGGGGATGCCAGCAGGGATGAATGAACAGAGCCTGGGCTCAGGAGCCAGTTCTCCTTCGCTGCAAGGCCACCATGGCAGCGCCAGGCGATGAGCCTGGGAACAAGAAAGGATCATCCAATGGGAGCCAGCAGAGATGTGAGCCAGGAGGTGAGTGGGAGCCCTCAGGGCCCATGGCAAACCAGCAAGAAGCAAAACTGCTCTGGAGGCAAAAGAGAGGATGGCAGAAACCTGGTGAGGGTTCAGACACAGCCTGCAGAGCCACGTGCTCGGAGCAAAGGGAAAAGGCAGTGCTGGCCATCAGCTTGGAATAAACCAAACCCATCAAGTGCTGTTCCCAGCAGCTGCTCGAGAAAAAGCTTTAGCTATGAGAATTGGAAATGATTTCTGCTGCAGACATGCACTGCCCATGCTCATCCCGGTGTACACCAGTCCTGGGAACTTCCATCCGCATGGACTCTCCGGGAGGACAAGCTGCTGCTTCCCAGAGGCAGGCACGGCTTTCAGCAGCTCCCAGCCCTGCTCACTGCCAGGCACAGAACGCAGCAGCTAGTCAGGGTGCCAGCTAGAGCCAATTATAACTCACTGACCTGCCTTGGCGCTAGCACACATGGGAATGTGCTGGCTCCCGGCTGCCAAATGCTGGAAAGCTATAAATGGGAGACATTTGGAGAGAGGAAAAATTAAGGAGCCAACTTTTAACTAGGCTGAAGTGCATTGGACCATGCATGCTCTTTGTGAAGGGAGAGAGGAGGAGAATGATGATGATCTCTGATGCACTGCTGGAAAAATCTCGGCTGGATTTTACAGACAGAGGTAGTCCTTATTTAACAGGAAGCCTTTCTTCTCTCGGGTTCAATTACAGCAATTCACTGTTTCTATACTTCTGCACATGGTGCTTAAGTCCACAGCTCTCAGTGCAGTCCTCTGGGCACAGAGGAAACAAATAGTCACTTTACAAAGCAGGAACCTCACCGTAGGAAGCTGTGGGGTTTTTCTTGTCCTTGGTCATGCAAGGGCCTGTCTTCCATGATCCAGCTGTGTAACAGCGAGATCCTGTTTTTTTGTGGTAGGGTGAAACCACAAAGTACGTCGCACACGCAACCCTGCAGAATTTTGCTGAACTCCATAAACCCTGGAGGAAAAAGAAATCCCCAAAGTGCTGAAATAAGATTCCTGTTACGAAATAGCTATCGAAAGAGCCTTGTTTACAATCCCTGAACACAGAAAGACATCCATCTCCTGCAGCCGCAGCACCACTGAGATGCCTTAAGGCTTTTGCATCAAAGAGGCCGCCAGGACCAGGCATGAGCCAGAAGAGGGGTGTAATCTACCTGGTGCCTCGGTTTGTGTTCCCACCCAAAGGGGCCTTGTGCTGTTGGGTCACACTCCCTGGCACGTCTGACCTTTGCTTTTCATATCTGGAGAATTAAGATAACATTTACTTCACCTTTGTGAATGCTGTGCCCTGCCAGAAGCCCAGCTTGAAGAGCAGAGGAGGAGGAGGAGCAGTGGTGCAGGCAGAGGAAGGCGAGCGCAGGGCTCACAGTACTGGAAGCAACGCACGAGGCTCATTTTAATTTTTCAAGAGTCCAACTGCCTGAAACAGGCTGAGGAGAACAACTCTTCCCTGTGTGCCAGCTAACGCCTTCTGAGCACATTTTAATGCAGTCTGAATTACTAAGACGCTGACTTTCCCTCCTTCCCCATCCTTGCCTGGTGGCTGCATGCACACAAGTAGTGCAGAACCCCCTCCAAAAGGGCTAATCTATCCACCACACGGAGACGACACGCACAGACCGTTGCCTTTTGCCAGTTCTCTCATGAAAGCAGGCACCACTTCAACAGCCTATTTTTTCTGTGTTACACACAAAGCTGTTGGCCTGAGGGCTGCAGGGCTCTCTCCAAGATGACATCGCTCCAGGTGGGTCAAAGCTGAAAGTTTCCAGCTAAGAACCTGAGGGATTTGTTAAACATATGGACAAGCAAAAGGACTGGGAAACACACTCAGAGCACACGCAGAAAGGAGTGGGAGAGAGCCAGAGCCACTTTTAATGTTGCTTAAAATTCTCATTTTTTCTGTCTGAATCATGCATTGAGCACACTTCCTCCAGCCTATATCACAACTCTAACCCTGGGCTCAAAATTCAGACTCTGTGCAGCGAAGCAGCCATGCAGCATCACCCTCTCGTACAGCCAGGACAAGAACTAAAGGAAAGGTTACTGAGTGCAAGGGGAAAAACCTGGGATAAGCTGTCCCCAAGGAAGGCATTCTGGAACAGAAGTGGCAAATGCTCCATCCCTGGCAGTGTTCAAAGCCAGGCTGGACAGAGCCTTGGGTGACGTGAGTGTGAGGTGCCTCTGCCCATGGCAAGGGTTGGACCTGGATGATCTTAAGGTCCTTTCCAACCCAAACCATTCTACGATTCCATGAATGGCAGTTTCATTCTTAAGGGCTTGCAGCTGCCTGCCAGAGGAAAAGCCACTGCTTCGGTGGTAAAAAGGCAGGACATGGCATGAACAGCAAAGCCTGCTCCAAGGGGGAGCTTTGAGACCCGGCTCCATCACAGCTCGCAAGGAGCTCACTTTGCGACCAACAAAGTCTGCTCCCAGGTGCTGAGGCACAAGCCTTGCTGTCTGGGATGCAAAACAAGACAGGGCTGAGAAGAGCCAGGCACAGACTCCTAGTCGAGGAGAGGATGGCTGCAGCTGAAAGGCAGAGGAGGTTGAGGACATGGAGCAGAGCTCCTGCCCAGGGAAAGTACTGGGGTCCGGTAATAGTGGGAAAGGTGTAAAAGCGTAGGGTTTGGATGTAAAGGACATTTTAGAAGCATAGCAAGACAACAGCGGCTCCTGGTCACATGAAGACTTGAAACAACCACCATCGTGGCTGATGAGCTCATGATTACAGAGTGGGGAAAAAATGCTTCTTTTTGGGGGTTTCCATAAAAGAAACACAAAATACAAGCCAGTATCTGTTCTCTAACCAACAGTGTTGCTCCTTACAGCCAACAGTTTAAAGAAGATCCTTCCAAGAGATTTGTTAACCTCCTCCAGAGTGATGCATCCAATGTGATCCACCAGAGCCCTGTAGTCACTGCATGGCTGTTCTCACAGCAGCAGGGCTGGAAGCATCTCTCAGGCACGCAAGACCCCAGTCCTCTATATCTGTCCACCAGAGACAGCCACTCTCATATCTGATTACCAACTTCTATGCCAGGTAACATTTCCAGCATATCTGCCAGCCCCAGTTAGCGTCCAGAATACAACTGGCATCCTTGCAAGCATCAATCTTATTGCCTTTCTTTCTTCGGAACAGCATCCATCTGCTCCCAATAGCTCACATCTGGCATACTCAGCGTTACGAAAGAGCCTCAGTTCTGTTAGAAGGAAATTATTCCTCCAGCCAGAGATTCAGGCAGAACTGAGTTTAGTATTTGTAGTTACAAATTTCCTACAAATCATACAGCTACTTGAGGTTTCAAGTTGCAGAATTACAGTTTTCATCTAGGGCTTGTATTTAATCCCTATAAAGTTGGTCTTACATAAATCGCTGTGTGACAGAAAACACTTATGGAGAAAGCAAGGAGGAGAGGTGGTAGGAATCTGAACACAGAGGACCTACACAGTGAAAATGCTCCTGAACACTGCCCAGGTTGCTGAAAGTTTCCCCCTGCAGTGAGCGGTGTATAGGAAGTGGAGGTGGTATTCCTCAGCATAAGCATTCCCTTCCCAATTTCACTGCCTAGCATAGTACACTAAGTCCTCCTCTGACGACCCTAGTGCAGGAAAGGGTATGACTTGCACCTTCTCAAGGGATGAGGGCCACTACTTCATCTGCTCAAAACACTGGACCAGGACAAAGCAGCCTGTGCCTCATGCTGGGACGAGCTGAACTGCAGAACGAATGCTCGCCATCAGCTCTTTGCAAGGAGGTGACAATCTCCTGTGTGACCATGGTCAATGGGACGAAGCCATGTAATTAGGCAGAAGATCTTGACACCCTTGGAAGAGGACAGCAGGGTGGTGCTTGGAAAGGCTGTTTACGGCTCACAGCAGTGAGCTATAAACCAGGACTTTTGCAGAAGAGGCCCACCCTGGGGTATCAGCGACAGCCAAAGGGAAGAGCTCTGCAAGTCCACAGCATTCAGTCAAAACCTTGAACTCTCCCAGCTAATAACAGCATTACTGTGGCATTATTGCGATCAGCAAGGTGGCTTTTGACATTCCCCATTCCAGTATGGGGAACATGGCTGATCTGATGCTTTTGCATCCAGATGCGGCAGAGACTGGCGCTGCGTGCACTCCAGGCTTCACCGCTGTTTCAGCTGAGCTGGCAGTTTGTGTTTTGTCATTCCTGCGTGGCTGGGGAGGCACGGACACTTTGCCCTCTGGTTGCAGTGGGAGCAGGCCAGCCGGCAAGGCTGTCAGTACGAAGCGTGCGTGTGTTTTACTTGGCCTTACTCCTAAAATAATTGTTTGGCCACAATGGAAGGTGACAAGTGATTCAGCTGTGGGATATTCCACAGGGAATATCAGGAGAAACTCCCCAACCACTCACATGATGGTGCCTGCGCTGCTCCAAACTGCAACTTCACATCAGTCCCAGGGTCAGTCCTCATGCCTGGCCCAAGATGTTCTTCTCCTCTCCCCTACTTGGATCAAATGGCTTCCTTGTCCTCCTGGCTGGGTTAAGCAGGAGGGTCACTGACAGCAAACGAGGGTGCACCAACCTTGACCCAAATGTGGCTGGAGCTGCTATTGAAAAACCAAAACCCTGCTCAGCTTCTGGCAGGAGCATGGAGAGTGCAGCCAGAATCACTGGAACATAGATATGGAATTAACAAATATCTCTACCCAAACATTCATGTTCCGTGATTGCTCAAGGCCCTAAGTATGAATAAATTTGGATGGATTTTCACTGGAGAACATGAAAGACAGATTCTTGACACAGGGATCACCTGCGATCAAGTTTCCAACTCTTCCTCCGGCACATCAAAAAGATCATCAGAACTGGACCCGGGAAAGATATTTTCCACTCTATGTTTTCAGAAGCAGCTGAACCATTTTTGCCAATCAGTTGTTTTGTGGGGGTTTCTGGGTGGTTTCCTACTTTTAATAACCAAAGGCATGAATAATTTCCAGCATGGAAAATTTCTGCCTAAAGAGCTAAATTTGGCACAGAATCATCCAGCAGTCATATAATAAAAGGCCTCCAGCAATGGCAACAGACAGTGCTACCAAACCTACCTAGAGCATTTTTTTCCACTGTGCTAAGTGGTTCTGTTTCACTCCTCCCCTTTCAATCCAATTTCCACTGCACTGCACCACAAGTTTAACATAAGGATACCAGGAAGCATGTGCGATAAGGGGGAAGGAAGGGAAAAACCACAACTTCATTCATTCTTTCAACAGAGCTGAAAAGGAGTGGTTATTTCTTTTTTAAAGAAAAAGCTGCAGGGAACAGGGAAGGGGACTATGTTTGCTCTATACCTTCCTATGTATGTATGGGAAGGTATACATATTTATATATTTATACATGTGTATATATAAATGCACAATATCTATTTATACCTAAAGCATCTCTGCCTCTAAAGATGCTGCAGGGTGTTTTGCAGAAGCAATTTGAGTCTCTTGTTCCACACACTGTCCAGTGATGATACTTTTCATCTAGGAGCATGCATAGCTCCAGCCAAGATGGAAGGGGAGGAAATGAGGAAGGACAGCCACTATTTCCCTACATGTCCTTCCCCACGAGGAGCAAGGCAGCCCAGGAAAACAGCACATTTGGAAGCAGAAGTTTATCACATATAAACTCCAAAAGACTGTGCCCACCTCACAGCAAATGATGGCATGGGCTTGGCCAGCACCAGTGAAGATGAGATACTGCAGAGAAGGAAGCATCGAGCTCTATTTCCTTCCAGCCCTGGCTGTGGCCCAGCAGCTGTTCCCTGTTTATTTACTTTAATATTTCCTTGGTTACACAAGCAGCTGCACAAAGCTTAACCCCTGCCTGCACCAGCAGCAGCCCGTGCCACCCTACCTTACCTTGCCTGGCAAGATGCTGTGGAACAGTGTCACGAGGCAGGGTAAGGACACCCAGAGTCTTGCCAAAGCTGGCCTCTCAAAGGGTTTACTCTATGTGCTCACCCTCATGGTCACATCCATGGCTTTGCAGAAGGTGCCTTGTTGGGCCGGGGACAGGGCATCGCAGATGTGAGCAGCCATCCCACACAACCCCAGGCTCATGCAGGATGGCCAGCTGAACCTGGAAAAACCATCTGGATTCCCATGGGCTTGCCTTGCTGGACAGACCCAGATGTGCTGTAGTTTTAACAGCATATTTGTGCCTGGATGTAGCAACTTCAGGAACAGCAACCATAGCACCCTTTCAAATAAAGCATAAAGTGATGCTCAGCTTCACCTGAGAGGGTTACTGGAGATAGAAGGTGCACAGCTCCTCTCCCGGACCTATGCACACACCAGAAGCGACATGCCAGGTGACAACTCTGGCAGCTGATGCTGGTCCATAGATCACTTCATGCATTTTCTCTCCTCATCTGCACAAAGCCTGTTCCAACAGCACAGTTAGTATTTTGGCCCATAACGCTCAGCCAGACCCCTTGGCTCATCTCCACCATGGACAGGGTGGAAAACACCCTTTGCCTGCTCGCCCAGAACACTAACTTCAGCTTTCTGCAACCCACCCTCTCCCAATT
Organism: Psilopsiagon aymara; assembly: GCA_024733675.1. Classification (NCBI taxonomy): domain Eukaryota; kingdom Metazoa; phylum Chordata; class Aves; order Psittaciformes; family Psittacidae; genus Psilopsiagon; species Psilopsiagon aymara. The sequence goes on from JANRGW010035964.1 coordinate 58,924, forward strand.
GCCTTTCCAGCCTCCTCTCTCCCTCCTGGCTCCATCTTCTTCCTGGCTCCCCTCAGCACCAGGAGGTAATTGCTAAAGCAGCTGCCCTTTGGGCTGGCAGTGCTCTGCATTTCCCCAGTGCCTGCTCCCCCAAACACCAGCCAGCGGGACACAGGCAGAGGGAATTGGCACTTGTCAACAGCAGCCCTGTTTTGCTGGGATAGCAACATTTATTAGCTCTGCAGGGATGGACTTTGGGCCTAACTTTAACAAAATCCTCCCAAAGCAAACAAAAAACCCAACAAAACCCCCACCACTTGCAGATTTGCAGGAATTCAAACGCACCTACACAGCCCCATGTGCATTTGTCTAGGGAGTGACAGCAGAACCGTAACACTTGAGACACGCAGAAGACCTCAGCTGTCCCCACCAATGCACAGGAGGCACTGGAGCTAAGAGTCCAGCTCTTGGGGTTGGTTTGTTCCTGGTTTCTCAAGGATGTCCAAAATAGCATTCAAGTTTCCTCAAACCAAAACATTTTCTGGGAGATGACAAAAGGTGTGCTTAGTGTAAGGCAGAAACTGAGCTTCCAAACTGACCACATTTTTCAAGCCAAAACCCCAAGAAGTGGTGAAATGCCTACCTGCAGGTCAAAGAACTTGCTGTACCGTCGGTATATGACTTCTGTGGACCCATTGGACCAGGTGACTTTGATAATGTATACCTGTGGGGCACAGAGGAAGAAATCAGAGGGGAATGACCCAAAGACCTGTACCACAACCCGAAAGCTGCTAAAGCTCCAGCACAACCCCACTCCTGGATGTCTACCAGGGAAGTTCATGGGAGAACTTGAAGTCTTTTTCAGCAATACAAGAAAATATTTCAGTGTAAATTATTAAGCTCCACTGATGTCCACTAAATGCCTATTGCTAGTTGTGAACTAAGACAGCTCCCCATCCTTCAATGGGGACATACATCGAATGTGAAAGGATGCTTCTATGTAAACCCACAGTTAAAGTTACTCCAGACACAACCACATTACGAGCTAGTAACTATGCCATGGCCATCCCATCTAAGCCTGCAGCACCAAGTTTGATGTTGAGATCCCAAAGCCCGCCGGGTGCAGCACCACACACCACCGCCAGCCCAGGTCCCAGGGCTGGGGCTCGCAAGGACTCCGCAAATTCTGAAAGTCCATCTGTCCTGCCATAAGCAGCTCTGAGGTTTTGTTTACTTAAACTTGCTGGGGTGCAAATTACCCCCTGTTCCTTAAACTGGCACACAAGCAATGCTGGTAATTGCAGGTTACTCACAAGCTTTTACTGGTGAAGGATGGATTAAAAAAAAGAAAAGCCTTTTTGTTTTGTTTTGGTTTTTATTCTTCTATGAAAGACAAGAAGCAAATAACAGAATTAAGCAATTACTTATCTGATGTCCTTGCTTGCTGTTCACAGAAACCAAAGATGAGACACCAGCGTAACACTCTCGGTCTTCACTAATTGATAACAGATTGACTAAGCAGAATGCTAAACAGAATGAGGGCATGTGCATTTTTTTCTTCTGTCATGTCCTGCTTATTTCCACCAGTAATTCAAGTGCTGATTCACTGAAGCAGGAGCAAACATTCGGAAGCTCAGGTGGACAGACCTGCTAAAACTTCAGCTAACATAATTAAGCTTCAAGACCCTTAGTATGCGGTTTTCGTATTTAAAATGGAATCCGTTAAGAGTTTCACAGGTTTCTCGCACTTTTCCAGGTCCTGGAATGTGACCAAGTCCCAGCCCAATATCAAAACTCAAACACTGACTTATTTGAGCTCATCAAACACTGGATTATTTCAGCTCGTCAAACCTGCTCAAACGTTGTACTAAAAATGTCTAATCAAATCGAAACTCACTCTGCTGCTCAGAGGGCTGACACTGCATGACCCTCCAAGGTGAGGAGGCTCCTGAGGAATGACACACTCTTTCCAGTGGAATCACTACTAAATTAAGTTGGAAAAAGAGGCAGCAAGATGAAGCAAATTCTCATTGCTTAAATAAAGAACTTCAGTACTTTCAACCCAGCAATTCAATGACCACTTCTCTTAAACCAGATGATCAGCCCAAACACAGCTGCAGGCACTCTGCTGACTTGCAGTGAGCTGGCTGGTGTCACAGGCACCATCACCATTCCCCAGACAAAATCTGACTCACTCAGCATCATCTTACAAGCGTTATTCAGCTAATCACAACCCTCCCCATTCACAAATTCTCTTTTTGAGCCAAAAGACCTGCTCTTTCAGCATATTAACACAAGGAAGACAGAGGGCTTCTTTAAGACAGCATCTGTTGCAGCTGCGGAGACTTGGATGGACTATGATTTGCTGCAAGGGAGGGCCGGACACTGTGCTTACTTACCACAAACGTGGCTTGACAAGTACTCTGCATTGGGTCAGGTACAATATCCATTCAAGGACACGCTTCTAGACCTCAGCAGGTCAGATACAACTTGGCTGGCCACAGTTTGCAATGAAAACTGATAAAGTTGCATGACACGGCCTCTGAAGTGTCTGACTGCATCCATACAGTCACCACCATGCCATCAGAAAACTAAGCGTTAACTTGACGCTAAGCAAGCATCCAGGCTGCCTTTACCCTCACCCCAGGACTTGCCGTCAAGCCAGTATGAGCTCATTTTGGTTGGAAGCTCAGCTGATATCCCAGCTTTCTTACCCAGTCTACACCACTTTACGGGGTTATATCACTGCTGGCTGGCTGCCTGGAGAAAGCCTTCCACTGGGGCAGGAGGAAGAGCCAACTTTTCTTCATTGTTTATTCCTATCCTGCCTTTATTTGGAGTCAACAGCTTATTAGACTGGGATTTTAATCAGGATGTGGATTTGCTCAAGCCAAAATGAATTCAAAGCTCTTAAGTGTAATAAAGCCGTAAGATTTGAGGGCACACCATGCTTTATTATACCCTTTGCAACTGAGGGAAGGAGCACTTCTCCCAGCTGATGAGCTCACTCTGATTTTGCTGAAATGCAAATCTCCCAGGAGCCTGGATAACGGTTTCTCACACATCCCATTTGGATACTGGAAATGTCTCCAGGGGCATCTCCATGCCTATTTGTGGAAAGCAGAGAAGATGGGGAAGCCCTCAGGAACAGAAGCTCCTCAGTATCTACAAGAACACTGCCTCAGTAAAGCTGTCTTCCTCTCTCCTTGCAAATACCCTTTTTCCTGCACTCTGCCCATCCCACCGAGGTATTCTGGATGCCAAAACTACCACAGATCTTGGTCTGCCAATACCTAATCCAGCCCCTGCTGTCCTAGGGCTAAAAATGAAAACGTAACACAGGTGATACCCTCAACTGACAATGGAAGTGCAGATTTTGAAAGGTATGAATGGTGCAATCGGCCACTCAGTGATGGTTTTCACATGGACTGGAGATGATGAGGCACCAACCTCCCATAGGCACCATCCCTTTCTCAGGTGCTTTTGGAAGGCACTTCCAATAATCAAGACAGTTTCTAAAGCATTGCACTTGGTCTGAAGTGTCCCCCCCCGGCCTTGCACTGCACCATGTCCTGCCCAGAGCAGCCACCATGAAGTAGCAGCTCAAACAAACCCAATTTTGTCCTGGTAGGAGCCGCACCATCACTGGCTCCCACAGCCTTTGGTCCTGCAGAGGCTGCTCTCAGGACAGGCTTTTTCCCAGCCTGGCTGTGTGGATGAGGGCATGTGGAAACAGTTATTTCATGGGTTTTCTCCAGCTCCGATTTCTATGGTGCTTTAAAGAAATAACAGAGAAACCACCAGCAGGCCTTTTCCATGGAAAGAGCAAGAGGATCTCCCAGGGCTGCAGCTAGCACTGCTTCAGGGACATGCACCCGAGGGAAGCACCACTGGGAAGAGGGGAGCAGCTGCTTGGATCCCTCTCAATGTTTTCTTGAGGGGTGGGGAGAGCCCAGCAGATGGCAGGGAGGCAGCAGGCAGCCAGACCAAGGAGGGGAGCTCTGGAACCCCATCACGTGTGCTGGGCCCCTGTCCAAACCCAACAGGCAGAGCTATCTAAATATTTATATCCCTTCCCAGGCCAGCGGCAGGGTCTGCACCATGGAGGGGAACTAGCTGACTTGGTGAAACCTGGGAACCAGCAACAACCCTCTCTCCGGAAAGGATGCCTTACCCTGCCCCACTCCCATCCCTTACTCTGCTCCAGCCTACGCTACTGCGCATATGCCACGTCAAACCCCGCAATCGGTCTGATGCCTGAAGGAAACAGGCCAAGCTGAGGTTTGGAAGCAATCTCCAGGCAGAACCCAATCGCTTTTGGCAGAAATCACCAGGACTGAACCCTCTTCAGCTCCATTTCAGCCATGGGTTAGGGGGGAATAGCTGAAAATCATGCCCATGCTTCTGAAATCCTTGAGACACAGCTCATGGTGTTTGTCCTACAATAGCAAGGCAAGAGAAGCACAGAGCGTTCAGGGTCACTCACACACACAAAAGCCTGCTTTCAGGATTAAAGGACTCCCATGCCTGCACCCTCAGCCCCCCATTGCTCCTATTCCATCCTCCAGCTCCCCTGCCCTGGAGCCATGAAACCACAGTCCCACACCCCAGCAAGCACATTGTTACAGAGCAGGAGCAGCTCCCAACAGAACAACCTTGTCAGCCACAGCAAGGCTAAAACAGGTCCTGCCCTCCACTCCCGGGGGCCACAGGGACAGTGTTGGAGCTGCAGATGGATCTTTAATAACAGAGAAGAGGAGCACTTCACATTAACACCAAATGCTCTCTATGCTTCTGTCCTGTGGAGGGCAAAAGCAGATCAGATCCTTCACAGAAAAAGGAAACCTGCAAAAGGCTGGACTCCGGCACACACCACAGGGATTTGGGCTCTGTGAACTCCCTACATTACAAGCAATGGGTCACATACAAACTACTTAGAAATCTCCAGCTGGGAAGCTTACCATCAGGACCATCACTGCCCAAGATTCTCCTTGGTCATATTAAAAACCAAGTTCCCTAAACAGCAATATAAAGATGCCCAGGGGATCCTGCAGCATGCCTGGCCAGATATCACAAGCTCGGACCCCATGGCATTCCTGTAGCATGATCCCACGCCTGTCACTGCTCTCCGCAGCATCTCTGGAGAGGCAGCTCAGAGGGAAAATGGACCAGTGGAAAGTGGGACTGAAAACCTTGGTAAGGGGCCTGTCAGAAGATGACAGGTTGCTAAACGAAATGCAAATGGCACCTGGCCAACTGTAACAGAGCTGTCGAGGAGAGCTGCCATCAGCCCACCCGGCAGCGAGGGTACCCGGGGAAACACATTGCCAACTCACAGTGGCTGAGTGCCTGAGGGACATCCAGGACATCCCTCCTGAGCAGGAAGGCACCCCAGGTAGGGAGTGAGCTCCAGCGCTGGGCACCACCAGAAGAGTAGGGAGGCTGCAGGAGCCAGGTCAGACACACATCCAGAGCGGCCAAGTCACAGGGACTCGAGCACGAGAACAGAGGGGATAGAAGCCAGCACGAATTATCTCTATCTGAAAGGGCAGCCAGAGATTTAATGCTACTTTATTTTTTTCCTTTCAAAGAGATGAGCAGTAAGCATAAGCCTTGGGAGCTGCCAGACCCCAGAAGTATTTTTCCAGGGACTGATGAAGAACCTCAGTGCTGCAGATTGCAACGGCTCCTGGTGACTTCCATCACCCAAAGGGACTGAGGACTCAGGAGTTCTTCACAAGCCCTCATTCTTGCACCTTCCTCAATAGGCACACTGTCCCGTACAACAACACGGCTAGGGAGAGGAGATGATTCAAGCGGCTGACTTGAGGCAATGGAATTAAGAACAGATACTTCAAATAAATAAATAAAATAATAACAGAAACAGTTTCCCGTTCTGAAACATGAAGCTGTGTAACCTCCTGGAAGGATCGCTTCTGGACTCCTTGCATAAACACACTGTGGACATACACAAAACATGACCTGGGAAACAGCCTGGACGGCTTAAATCTGAGTTGGAAAAAGGCAGACTGGAGCTGCAGGAAAACCTAGAGCTACAGTTTCAGCCTCTCTCCTCCCATGGAGTTTTCCAAGGAGACTTTCAAGGCATCCTGCCTGGACAGGGGCAAGCATAAAGCCCACAAGCAAGGCTTTGGGGAGAGGGCAGTTGCTGGCTGGCCTGTGAGCTCTCTGCTGGCACTCAGTGCATGGCTGAATGGGGCAGCAAGTCCTCCCTGAGCTCAGCACCATTCAGCTGCACCAGCCTGAGGCCAGAAGCAGCACACCCATACTGACACAGCCCTGCAGCCCTCCCTGGGCAGTTCTGCAGCAACTCCTGAGCTTCCCCAGCCCCAAAGCACCCCTGCACCAGAGCTCCTCACATTGAAACCCTCCTATTTCCACACCAGAGGCACATGAACAAAGGCAGGGAGGAAAGCAATGCCATGGAACATGGAAAGACACCTCTATGGGGCTGCAGGGACATGCAGTTCTGCTCACCCATGACCAGCAGGCATCAGTGCAGGTCCCCAGCTACTCAACAGAGTTTCTATAGCAAAGCCAGACATAACAGCCTCCAGCAGAGGCAGGGCTGTCGGCAGAGCTGTTTCCAATGGGTTTGAGCCTGTGTGGTCTCGGGTCCAGTGAGGTTATGTACAATAAACCTCTCTGTGGAAAACTCCACATATTTAAATCATCTTTTGCCAGCAAAGGGGAAAAAGCATCAGTGTGTCTATTCCACCCGCACTCCCCCTAACATCAAACATGGAGAAGCGATGTGAGAGCCTTTCATTCTGGAGAGAGGAGCACCAAGAGATTCAAAGGGGCAGGGAAACCAAAGCAGCTGAGAGATTGAGGCAGACTAGAGCAGGTTTAATACAGAAAAGGGAGTGGGAAATTGTAAGAGGAAAAGAAAAAAAAGGAGGGAGGTGGCTGGAAACAAAGAAAGTTCTTGGCCGTAAGCTGCTGTGCTTGGCCCCCCTCCATCAGCATCCACTGCTGCAGGCCTGTGGGGCTGGGGAGGGGAGTGTGGGGCTGTTGTGCCACGGGACATCGAAGCTTGGAGCAGAAGGGCACTCAGCACCCAGCTCTGATCCAACACCTTGCCACCCCCTCTCTCCTGCTCTGTGGACAGGGGGAGCTCAAAGGAGCGTTGGCTCAGATGGCTCTAGAAAGGGCACGGAGAAGCAATCTCAGCAGTAACTGCAGGGCACCAGGGGTGCTGCTGTGGTCCCTTTGGTCTAGCAAAGGAGAGAGGCAGAAGCAGCAAGTCAGAGCTGCAGGGAGGAGCTGGGTAGCAGAGATGCGGCAGCATGAGGACAGGCATATCCTCATAACCACAGCAAATAACTAAAGCCAGCCTGCCTGTGCACCCAGGACTACAAAGCAGGCATCTCCCCTTGCTCTGCTTCACCCCTTGGACTGTACCCTCCCTAAAACCCAGCAAGTGACAGCAACTCTTGCTCTGCTGCATGGCTCTCCAGGGCACAGCTCTCATAAAGCTGTCGCGTTAAAAAGTGCACAGACACGGGGTTACACCAATCACTGGGACCCCAATGACAATCCACCGAGCCCTCTCAGCTGCAGCACAACCCCTCAGTTGTTCAACATATGCACCCACTTGTTTGCTCCAAGACACACTGAAGGTCAAACATATGGGTTCATTTGTTTCCTATTTCCCACTGCTACATGAAACAGCCGGAAGACACAGATACCCTCCCAAGCAAAGCTGTGAGGGATCAAGGCCACCAAACCCCCTAGCAGGCAGAGGCGATGGATGGCCCCGGAGCTGAAGTTCAACTGCTGGAATGAAGTACAAGCAGCAGCCTTCCACACAGAGCTGCATCCGCCCCGGTGGCCATGTGCCAGGTGGGATTTGGCCCATCCACTGAGCTGCGACATTCAAGGTTTTCAGCAGCCTTAAGTAACATGACTATGGAAGAAAAAACAAAGGAGAGTTTGCGTTTGAGTGTTGGTTTTCATCCACAAAGCTAACAGCGCTCCCTGAAGTGCCAGCTCGCGTCAGAGGTGAGGGGGAAGGATTGGTGTGCTCTGTAATGCTATGCAGCAGAGTGGGGTCAGGCTCAAGAATGGGTGCACATTTCCATCAGCTGCAGGCTCCAACAGCCCTGCCTGTGGCCCGCCTTGAGCAGGAGAGTGTCAGCCAGCTGACAGGAAATGGGATGAGATACAGCAGAACCACAGGATACAGCAGCAAAACACCACTAAAGATGCTGAGAAGGCCCTCAAACCTCTCAAGGCCACCAGTACTCAGGAACTCCTCACCACAGCAAAGACTCCAGCTTCCTGGGTTCAGCCTTGCTTCACAGAGTCTGGTTTTGCTATTGCTCTCTTTCATTCCCAGATCAGTTAACGGCCCTTGCATTCATTTTATACTACTCATTTGAACCTCCTCCTCCCTCAGTCTTGCACACCCAGCTCCTTCGGTTCCCCACAGGACATTCCCACCATACCAGGAGCACCATCACTTCCCCCAGAGAGCGTAGCACAGGGGAGTCATGCCCCGACGCCCTTTTTAAGCCAAGCAATGGGTATGATTCATAACAGCAGAAATATCACAGCTGCACAAGGTGATGCTGAGCCAGGTCCCCACAGAGCTCTTCTCCAGCACAGCACATTGTGACCAGGAAACTGTGACATGAAGGTCCATGGGACACATGTTCTTTAGAAGACGTCTGCTTTATGCATATACAGCATGAAGAACCACTGAGCCTGTGGATTAGCAGCTCTTGTCCTCTTGCCATGAGCACTGTTCTTGGAATGCTTCATAATCAATTCCAGGTAACCAATGGGTCTAGGTTGGACACTGAACGAAACCATGAACAGCCTCACCACTACAAGCAACGAGAGCAGAGAAGACACCTATCATCACATCACAATTTCCACATCAAAAATAGAACACATTTACTTTTTGAATGTGGTTTTCATCAAACCTGTTTTAAAATATCCATAGATGCTATCAACAGGGCTCCAGATTCCAACACGTACTGCTGATTACTTTCACAAGGCAGCTGGCGCAAATGGAGCGGTTCAATATGTATGGGTCTTCACCTTGTTTAAAGTCTGCAACCTTGTTAACTGAGCTTGCAAAACAAACCTATGCTGCACACTTTGTTTAAATTTCCTCTTTCAAATAGACACATGGATGCATGGAGGCTGGGAAAGGAAGTCCTGCAAGGGCATAGTCCAGGTTTCCCAACAAACTACCACAACCGGACAGCATGCTGCTCTCTCCTTCCTGTCGGACATATATGTATAAATTTGCTTTGCGCTCTAGACCATTTAAATAACAAGAACTATGGAAATATTCTTAGTGGATGGGTTGTAGAAATGAAGACGGTATTGTTATTAAGACATAAAACACATAAACTGTAGCTGTATTAAAACAAAAGGTCCTGAAGCTTGCATACGGGGAAGAAAACCAACCCAAATCTGGATTTAGTAGGGAAAAGCTTTATTTTAGGGCTTAGAGAATAACAAACATGAAACTATAAAAAGATCCTGCATGAAGTCCTTTAAAGGAAAATTTAGTCTGTTTCAACTATGGCTTTGTTTTGGGTCTTTTCTGAATAAACATCCATTTGTCAGGAGCTGAGATTTGGCCAGACCATAGCAATGACAGTCTGCGGCTCGGTCACCCAGAATGATTATTTTTAAATCCTGCTCTTGGGCTTTGCCTTTCCAGATTTGCAGCATGGCCCCGGAGCACTCACCAGCAGTGCCCCTGAGGGGCATGAGCTGTAATCACTTAACACAGGACTGTATGGGAAATGTCACTGCAGCCACGGCCTGAAGGATGGGAGTCCCCTTCTTCCCTTGGACAATGGGCTGCTAAGATCCCAAGCTCTGTTGTTTTCTCGACAGAATCAGAGCAGTGCATCCAGCAACAAACACCTGCAAAAGGATCATTTCGTGCTGCCCTTTCCAGGTATTGCCCATGAAAAAAAGCTTAAAGGCACAAGCAGCACAAGTACCGTTGAAGCAGCCGGGGTTAGCAGCCCAGGAGAGGTGGCTCCGCAATACAACGTGATACGGTTTCACAGCAAGCAGAGCATATTCAAAGCCCTGATCACTCAGAGCAAGAAACTCAGTTATCCTTCCCCTCTCGGCCATTCCACATGTGTGAGCAGAGATGGTTTGACACAAGCAGGAGCAGATGTGTTGGCCTCACACCATGCCAACACCACAGCAGCAAGGGCCTCCCAGTAGCACAAGCAGAGAAAAGCCTGCAAGGAGAGAGCACACCCTGCTAATTGCAGTTCAGCCTGGCCCTTCCAGTGGTGCTCACTGCAGTACCCCCCAAACGGGCCAGCACCTCACTGAAGAGAAAAGCAATCAAGAGGCCTTTCCCCTTTTCCCTATCCCCCAAATGGCTTTAAACATGCCTGGGCTGGGAATGCACCCAGCCCTCCTGCCCTCAGGTCAGGTACTGGGCTGTCACCAGGGTAAAGACGGACAGGAGATGGGACAAGTGCACTGTTGTCCCATTGTAGTCTTCCAGAGGAGCACAGCCACCAGACACAGTGAGAAGTGGCAGGACAGCAGCACTGCTGCTCTCTTGCACTGGGATTTAAGCCAGTGGCATAAACAGGCATGTGAGAGCACAGGGCTGTGTTCAGGTCCCAGCTAAACCCAGACACTCAGCTCAGCATGTATTCAAGCTAGCACCGAGCTACCCAAACCCCATTCAGACCTTGTTGGGCCCTTGTCCAGCCTAAGCCTGAATTTGGGGAAATAGTGCACCTCCTGCTTTGAATCAGAGCAGCAAAAAAAGGAAAAGTCTTTGTCCCAAGCACCACAATGCTTTTTGCATCAATTACCAAGGTGACAGCAAACCCACACTGACCGGAATAGAGCTGGCCTTTCCCACAGCCCCTCCCCACCGCAGGCATCAGCCAGGACTTTGAAACACTGGTTTGATCTCACTTTTCTGGGAAACTGGAATCCACAACTTTCTGCTGCGCTCTCACCACAGCCAAGACAACTGCACCTTTGTCCGGCACAGAGAAGCCTCTCACCAATGCAGAGAGGAGGCTGAGCCGGAGCCATGGTTCACTCACCGGTCAGGCCAGTGCAGAGGCAAAAGGAGGAAAAGCTGGAGCACTCCTGCTCCTCCAGCCTCCCCAGGGACAGTGAACGGCTGCCTCAGAGGATGGAGGAGAGCACATTGATGCTCAGCAACAAGAAGCCAGAGAGCAAAGGTTTAACACATGCACTTTTCGGCTGCAGCATGCCGGATACAGTCTAAAGTAAGATGACTCAGATGTGATTTTTGCCCCTCCTCTCCCTCTTTTTATGGGAGTAGGAAGAAGGAAAAAAAAAGACAAAAAGGTTTTGATTCCATATAATTAACTGGCTTTGTGAATCTGCCTAGTTCCTATCAATTCCCTCAAACAAGGCATGTGCTCCCATTCACTCCACACTGCCTGCCCCTCCCTGAGCTCAGCCCTGCTGGCAGGCGCTGCTGATTTCGGTCCAAGACAAGTACAGGGAAAGATTAGAGGCAGAGGACTCGAGTCACTGATTGAAGAGGGAGAGAGTGGCCGGGCTGTCATGAGCTGCCTTCTCGCATCACCTCTGAGCTTCTGCTCCAATGCAGTGCCCCACACAGCTGCCCTGCTGTACATCCCTCTGTACAAAACACCCCTGTCCCAGATTTCCAGCCTCACAGGGATTCTTTGTGCTATGCCCAATGCCACTCTGCAGGTGGACAGTGAGCAGGGACAGTGGACAAAGCAGATTGTGTCCAGCACCTGGACACCTGGTGCATGTCCCAGCCGCGAGTACATAGGTCCTGAGGAGTGCACAGAGCCGCCAGTCAGGGAACAAGAAGGCCTAAAGGGAGAGCAGAGGAGCAGTCACAGGCAGCCCCATCACAGCCCCGTTACAGGACCTGGCAGCAGCACAACAGATCCGCCAAGACAAACAGAAGCATTTGCAGCTCAGCAAATCTCCTCACGTACATGCTCCTCCAGATTGGATGCGTAACCCAGCTATGATGATTTAAGTCTGAGATGGACACGGCAGGAAGAGGGGCACATCTGGAGCTGGGGCCAGGCTGATAAAGTTGAAGGCAGGGCAGGAGAGGAAGAAGGGGTGACAAGGGGTTGGGCGGCAGCAGCCACCCCACATCCCTGGATGCAGGCAGAAAGTAACAGCCCTCTTTACCCATCGCTCCATCCTGACTAGAGCTGGGCTGCCCTCTGCTTCCCTCCAACTGCTGCTCACTGCCACAAGTCAGCCAGGGTGACATGGAGAAGCCCTCGATCTCCCAAGAGCTCAGGGAGCCTGGCTCTGCTGACATGCAAACACCCAGCCAAAGCGAACAACACATCCTCACAACCCAACTACGCCACAAACACTGTGTCACTGGGTCACCCCGGGCTGAGGCGAATGGGACAGGGAGAACATTTTGGTCTTTGTTTTAGGGCTGTTGCCAGGATTCACCCACAAGGTCTCCATGGATGCCTGGAAGCACACCAAAGTTTAAATAATAGAAAAAAAGAAAAGCCCAACCCCTTCAAAATGAGACAAACCCACAACAGTTTGGAAGATGCCCTGCAGCATACAGGAATGCACTCCCTGGGCAGCTCGGCAGAATGGGTGCAGAGGACACGAGGGAACCTCTCACAGGGACGGTGGCACTGTCCCAGGAGCAGAAGGGGTCCCTTGCCCCAGGACTCTGCAGCCAGCAGGTTCCAGAGCCCCTCCGCCGAGCGCTGCTCCCTCCCTAACGCAAAGGCACTTCTCGGGGTGCCTCGGGGACCCCATCTCCTTCGAGTGCCGGCTGCCATCCGGCCACCCCCCGCCCGCCGCCACTCCCGGGCACGTTCCTGTGCTCACTCCGCGGGTCCCGCACAGGGTCCGCACCGCAGCCGCGTCCCTGCCCGCCCCCCAGCAGCACGGCTCCGGGGGAAGAGGCAGTGAGCCCCCCGCCGGCAGGGGAACACCGGGTGATCCCCAGGGGAGACACCAGGGGCAGACCCGGCAGCGCTGCCCTCTTTTTCCTCCTTCTCCTCCTCCTCCCTCCCGCCAGGGCTCCGCCGGGGCAGCCGTGGGGGAGCGGGGCCGGCAGCGCCCGGCCTTTGTTTGCCCAGGGCCGGGTGCGGCGGAGCCGGGCGCCCCGAGCCGTGCCACTCACATAGTGCTTGTTGGGAATGCGCCGCTTCTGCACGTCCAGCACCTTCGCCTCCGCGATGCTCCGCCTGGGCATGCCTCTGCCCTTCGCAGCCCGGCGCCAGCGGCGAAGCGGAGAGCGGCGGCGGCGGCGCTGGGGGAGGCACTGCCGCACGCAGCCGGGACCGGAGCCTGCAGCGCCGAGCCGAGCCCCACCGAGC